>JALMLS010000538.1:0-257650 GCA_038496445.1 Trichosphaerium sp. ATCC 40318
TTTTCAAAAGATGACGGAGCAACAACTGAGAAACATATTAAGAACACTTCCGTATCAGGGTACGATAAAGGTCTATTAAACACCTGAAGCCACGTAAGGAACAATTTGTACATCAAGATTGGTGAGCGCTGTTATGCTGACGTACGTACTGTCGGTATATTGTCAACAGGCATCGTGTTGGTGGTAAAGGCTATGAGCATACAAGTTTTTCCAACAGCGTTATCTCCAACGATTACAGATTTTATCGCCCTCATTGTTTTATATTCTTAGGTGTATTGTTGCTTTGATAATAAAATAACAAATGTTTGTACTTGACATATTTTTAGGCTAAAAACGTGCTTTAGCCTAAGTCAAACTACAGTTCAGCTTCACTGAAGCATAACTACGTTCATCCACAGGTAATGTTATGCTGAAGATTAGAATTACTGTTAGTGAAAATTACTATAGAAACACTCAAAGAATCGCTTATTGCAGGATACTGTATTCATTTTTTTAGTGGATAAACAAGGCAAAAAATTTTAGCAGCAGATGCATCACACGTCATTGATATTTTGTGAAGTATTTCTAATTTACAAGTTGTGTTTGGTGGGAGGTGTTGTTGACAAAGAAAAATGAAAAAAATCGTGTCCGTCATAGCTATGGATATGTGATTCATTTTGACGCCATTTTCTTTCGTATCCACTCTGGCCACAGCCTAATGGTTTCTGTAACATTACCCTAAAGAAAGTAACAACCCGTTAATAATCAGCAAATAAATGGATTTGACAAAAAAAAAAACAACACGTGACAGTGGAGGCGAGATACGGCGAAAAATTGGTTTTCATTCAAAACAGAGTAGGTGGTAATCGCATATTGAAAATAAAATGTTTTTCTCAAACACAGAGTACAAACACGTGCTTTCCAAGTGGGGTTTTGTGTTCTTAACAAAAACATATCACGTACTTTTGGTTTAGGTGCTTGATCATATAATTCATGAAGGTTAATATTAGAGAATTTGCCAGCTTCTGCTTCGCTCATTTTAATGTTTAGAGCGACACTGAAGAAGTACCTAAAACAACATGAGAATATATAACTTTATCAAAAATAAAGTGAAAACATACTCTTTAAGTAAAAACTCGAGTTGACTCTGAATATCTTCATTGCCTAGATTATAGTTTCTACCACTTCCTTCAAGCTCAGATTGTAGACGCTTTATAGTGTTTTCCTTTATCTCAAGCTCCATGCGTTTCTCATCTTCAACACGTCCAAGCTAATCAAATAATTAAAAAATGTCGAAGAAACGATAAAGACAAGGCAAACCAAAACGAGAAAAAAAGACAGAGCAATTAAAAAAAAAAAAGAAGAAGTCACTTTTCTCCAAAGGAGTCCGACTGGCCTGTACGATGTTCTCCCTTTTACTCAACGAAACTGCCATAGTTTTCACTATGACAGAATGCGAAGTTTTTGAAAAGGAGACTGTTTTCAACAGTGAACTTTTGATTTCAAAAAAAAAAATCACTTACTTCAGTTGTCAAAAAGACGTTATGAGATTGATGAGCATTACTCGCTTCCTTATACATTTCAACATTCCTCTCAAGATCCTGAATCCTTTCTAGTGTAGCCACATTATCTTCGCCATCATTAAGTTTCTTAGAAGAAGACTTCTTCGTTTTCTTTCCTTTTGGTTTTTTCTCGCTATCCAATCTCTTAATATGCTCCTCAAGCTTCTTTGCTATTCCCTCATGCCTTTCACGTGCTTGACGAAGCTTCATATTAAGATCTTGTAATTGCTGTGTCTTATTCTCAGACTCCTTACGTAGTCTTGCAAAGTCTCTACTAACAATCTTATTATGACCTTCAAGAATCTCATTATTTGAAATAAGTTCTTTCATCTTCTTATCAAAAGCTTGTTGTGTTGTATTTATATGTTCTTGCTTTATACGAAGCTCACCAGTAAGATTTTTAACACGCTCAATAAGTATTTTCCTCTCAGAGTCATTGTTTGCGTTCGTTTTTAATAAAGCAGTACGCTCTCCAATTGCTGCATCAGCTTCACATCTTACGTTTTCGTATGCTGTTTTAAGAGACTTTACAGCTTGTATTAACTGCTCGTTCTTTCCTTCCTACAGCAAAGAATAAGTTACATCATATTCGCACTTATAAATACTAGTAGAAAAGTGAAGCACAACGTACTTTGATAGTTATAACTGTATCAACTTGTTTCACTTTTTCAGTCATTTCTTTGATTTGCTCAACTAAGTTCTATATAATTTTCAGCTTATAAGCAACGGAGGCAAGGTTTTGGCAACAGAAGAGGTTCAACTACAAAAAAGAAAAAACAAAATTTCGAAGGAAATAAGCCTTGGTGCTTGAAGAACTTACTGCTCTTGTCATTTCATGTCCTTCAATGACTTCCTTAAGTGTCCCAAGCTCTAAATCTTTCGCTATAAGTTCCATAGCTAGCGCTTCTAACTTTTCACGATGCTCTCGCTCACGCTCACTGCTACGACTGGACCTTGTCTTTTTTCCAGCTAACAACCTTTGAAGTCGAAGAAGTTCCTGCTGTTGGTTCTCAACTTGTCCTTCGAACATATCACTCTTTGTAGTAGCAGTACGTAATAGCTCTCTGTTCTTTTGAACGAATTAAACCAAAAAACTTAAAAAGTCGTAGACGGAAAAAAGGAAATGACTTTTTTGACAACCTTCAAATATTACAATCTTGGACGTACTCTTTTTAATTCAGCATTATTTGCTTTGGCCTGAGATGATACCTTATCAGCAATAGCTTGCGCTGTTCTATATTTTTCCATCGTCTCGTAGTAGTCGTCTAAGTCATAGGAACTGAGAAACAAGCCATGACTTTTGTTGTACAAAAAAAAAAAGAAACATACTCTTTACTCAGTTGAAGCTCCTCTTGTTGAGTTTCAATCTGACGTTTCAGATTCTTTATTTCCTCCTAAAAACCCATATAAATGAATAAACAAAAAAACACGTGATAAAACCGAGAAAAATGGAAAAAAAAAGATACCTTCTTCTCATTGCTATTTTTCATCATTTGAAACATTTCATCATTTCTTTTAGCTACTTCACCATTGGCAAGCTCAAGATTCTTGTTCAATAATACAATGCGTGTTGATTTAGTATCTAATAGATTTGATGCATATTTAAGCTTCTCCATAGCTCTGTAGGGTTAAATTAGAGCCAACTGCTAGTTTTTCCAAAAAGATGAAGTGTCAACGGCAAAAGTTATAGTGTCGCACGTTAAATACTTCTCACGTAGTTCTGCTTGTTCTGTAGGTTGTAATTCTGCCTTTTCAGTCAGAACCTATGAATTCTGAGCGAAATAAAAACAGAAGTAGAATTTATGGCGCACGCGTTCGAATTGAAGTAGCTCTTTAATACTCCCTTGAAGTTCTGACACTTCTGGGTCCTTTTTAGCTTGTGGTGCAGTCTCGTCGCTACAAAAGGTTAAATTACCAACCCTTGATACGTGTCAGCGTACCCGCTTTCCGCTGTAGACAATTTAGCCTCCAAAGCCGCCAACTCTTGTTGTTTTAACAGCAGACGATTTTGTAGGCGCTCTTGCTCCATTAGAGCTACGTTTACGGTGTATGCCATCGCAACAACCACTCAAATTTACAGGCAAGCGTTCAGTACAAATACGTTTACAAAAAGCACAAAAGTTTTTTTTTACACAAAGTCAAAACGCTAGTCAATTAACAATACATAAAAACGACAAACACCGCACTAGTGCAAAAAAGGCTCAACTGGGAGTCGAACCCAGGACCTCCCGCTTACTAGGCGGGCGCAATAACCAACTATGCTATTGAGCCGTGACTTGTTTGCTTCAAAATAGGCAAGCCGCGGCCCTAATCGACTCAGTCCTGTCTTGTATGCAAGCCATTTAGTTTTTGCAATAGTGCACGCTTTAAACAACATGTGTAGTTCGTTTTCTCACCAGTGTTTGCAAACAAAGCAAAACAATTGACAAATTAAATTTTAGATTTATTTTTGAGTTGCTGTAGGGCAACTTTGCATTTATGCGTTTAGTCCAATTTAAAAGTTAATTGGAACACCGAAACCACATTCAGTCTCAATGGCAAGGTTGTTAGCATTAGGTCCTCGGACAATTCTGAAGAAACCATCTTCACCCCAAGGAGATCCCCAGCTGTTACGAACTAAATAAAACCGTCAGTACAATTCCTCTCAAAACATTGCAAAAAAACAAGCCCAAAAAAGCAAGCAGTGGCTGTCATCATCAAGCCCATGAGTTGCACTTGGCTACTGCCACTTGTTTGAGGGCTTTTTGGTTCAAAATAAAAACGTACCAATCCAGAAGTTGGTTCCCTTTTCTACACCCCATCCAATAACACTTACGATATGGTTTATTTGTGGGAACAATTCGTATTCCTCAAAGATACCACCTGTGTATTTCTCTAGTTCGTCAGTGGCCATAATACCGCATGAGATTGGTCCACGAGCAGCAATTTCTGCCATCATGTTGTGTTCACCAACAACCCTTCCGTAATCGCCGACTTTGTAAAGAGTGTAGTTTCTGAGTTGATAACATGTACCGTCGTGGCCGCAAGTACCGCATTGGTTGAATTTATCGCATTGTTGATTTTTGGCTTGGTAGTTGTTACAAGTCTCATCTGGGATACCGTGCTCGTGGGCGTAGTGGTATCTACAACGTTTATAAGCGATTTTGAGCATAGTAAAGATAGAAAAGCGTAATTTCTGTTTAAAACGCGTACACAGGGATGTCGTCACCTCCTTGGCAACTTCCAGCATCAGCACAGTCAAGAACGTGTTGTACGCTCAAGTAAGCGCTTGGCCAAGCACCACCACGTTTGATATTGATTCTGTCAGCTAGAGCAGATGTGGAGCCCATAGCCCAGCATGAACCGCAGTATTGTGGGATGTGTTGATTACGTGTGGTTGATAAAAAGTTCTTTCCTTTGACGTTTCTCCAGTCCAACTCTGTTGGCAAATCCTCAGGCTAAATTACGCGTAAGTTGTATTTCCGAAAACGAGTAAAATCGTTATCGTGTACCTTGAGGTACGTATGAGGAAGAGGCTCAGTGATGTGTTCAACTAATACAAAAGTAGGTAAGAAAAGTGCACATAGTTTTCAAGTTTGTCGTACATTTAGTGCTAGCTCTGAAAGCAGTGTCACGAATGACCTCGTTTTTGCGTGCAGCAGCAGTAATAGCTACGAGAGCAATAAAAAGAAGGATGAGCTTCATTGTTGTTTATGTTTTGAAAATATGAATGATATATCTCCGGGAAAGTCCTTGTTAGTCAAGAATTCTTGTAGTTGAAGCGTAACTCCTATTCTGTGTAAGACAGTTCTACGGACTTATGTACATGAACAAACCTTAAAATTGATAGTATTTATGTACAATTAATTGATTTTACAACCAAATAAGGTTCCCACCAAAAAAAGTGCTTGCTAATATAACGTCTACGCGATAAAAAGGGGTACGTGTGTTTTTTCTCAGTTCTTCTGTCACAAAAACATACATGAACCGAAATGTTGGTTACATGTGTTTAACAACGCCTAAATTAGCGTGGCAGTTAGGACAGGTATGTATAGTATCTTTGCAACCATCTACACAGAAAGGAATCAAGCAGCAAGGCCATAAACCAACCTACAAACATAAGCAAAAAAAAAACAATAAAAGGCAATTAATTCAAACGCATACAAAGAACATAACGGCAACAAGTATCCACATGAAAATACCTCCTTCTTTTCGTGTGGATGTAATGATAGAAGCTTGACACTTTGGACAAGTCATACCACAAGGGCTAAAAAGAGGTTTGTTAATCTTTCGCAAAAAAGGGTAAAAGGGCAGGCTAAAACCCTTATTTAGTTCGTTACGTACGAATGTCCCAAGTTTGTGCTCATTACGACAGTATGTTGTACTGGTTGGACAACTGCGGGTTGAACTGGTTGTGCTTGGTACGGTTGCGGTTGGTACGGTTGTGATGAGCCCATACCTGGCTGCGGTTGCGGTGGTGCATACCCATCTAGGAAAAAAAATTACGCGCTTTCCTCCTTTTTAACTACGCACCTTGTTGATATGGGGTTTGGTACCCTGATTGTTGTGGATTGTAACTTTGTTGATCATAACCTGGTTGTGGATTGTAACCTGGTTGAGAGTATGGTTGTGGCTGTTGTTGGTTACTGTACCAACGTTAATAGGGGTTTTGATACGTTTAAACGATGTGGAAATAAACAACAAACTAGAATCCGTTGTACAACTATCACGTACTTAATAAGTGGTTGTTCTGGGTTTTGATTCATGGTGGATGTGTTGTAATGTATTAGAAACAATAAAAGGTGGCACTACATTCTCTTAACACCTAAAAAAGTAGGAGGAACGCATTCTCTCAGAACAGCAACACAAAGAATACAAGACGTTAGCAAAGGAATGGCAACTGTGTCGCACAATGTTGTGTTCTAGAACGTGACTAATAAATTGCGCTAGTCTTTCGGGTACACTTGTAAACTGCCAACAAAGTGACCGCCATATTTTTTTTTTGATTGTTTTATTACTTCGTTATACGATTAATATTCGCAATACAAAGTATGTATGTATACAGAGCACATATTGTAGAAACACCTCTTTAGGTATTTTCTTTTGTACGTTCAGGTTGTGTTTTGGAATTCTTACAAAGAACAGTTTTGTCGCACTGTTTGTTTTTAAACGACTACAGACCAGTCCTCGTGTTCTTGTTCTCCGTATTGAATATCCATTAGAGTATTCAAGCACCTTGTGGTTAATTCACCAGCACCCTTTTCAGCATTGATAGGGATCTCATAGTCCTAAGAGAGATTTAATTTAAGAAAACAATCAACTTGAAAGAAAAGACAAGTTTGTGACTTTTGTGGTGTGCTTGTAAAAATGACGTACAGTGCCTTTGTAGAATATTTTGTTTACAGGAGTTACAATAGCTGCAGTACCAGCTCCAAATATTTCATTGACCTTTTGATAATTGTAAGAGAAAAGTGGGAAAGTTCGTTTTAAAAAAAACCAAAGAATAAAAACTACAATCGTACTCTGTTTTCCTTTAGAGCTTCAACTACTTGGGTCATTGTAAATGTTTTTTCAGATACTTTAAATTCTCCCCAACTCTTTGCCAACTCAATAATGGATTTTCTGGTAACACCTAGAATCAAATAAGTCAAACAACCAAAATCGTGGAAAAAAAAAGATTGAATCGAATTCCATGATTTGAAAACAATGACCGGTATCCACATACCAGGAAGGATAGTGCCATCCAAAGGTGCTGTGATAAGTTCTTTCTCTCCTGCAGGTATATTAGATTTTAAACCTTCACTAGTCATTCTACACTCACCTTCTGGGTTTGTCCAAAGCATAAATAAGTTCATAGTACCAACCTCTGTTACTTCATCATTGAGCAACCACAAGATTTGTCCGTAACCCTTTGCAATTGCATTCTCAGCAGGAAGGATTCCAGGGCCGTAGTTACTAAATAAAAACATAAACAAGACATTGTATGAAATGTAAAATAAAAAAAAGATCACGACTTGTTACACTCACCCGCCGATTTTGTAGTTTCCAGTACCACCTGGGAAAGCTCTGACATTGACCTAAAGTATCACATAAGCTAACAGCCTGTTAAAGTATTGACTTACTGGATCAGCATATAAAGCGACTGGCTTGAAGCCTGTGGCGTAGTATGGTCCTATCAACAATTAATACTTTCGTAAATGAATAATAGAACGTACCAACAGGGGATAGAAGACACATAAGACGTGTATCATCAGCACGCTTAACCATAACACTAGGCTAAAGAAACAGTAAAAAAAAAGCGTTGTACAATGAAATATGAGTTTCATAAATGCGTACTGTTGTTGCCAAGGCCATAGGTCTTATGTAGAGGGAGTAACCACGCTCTGTAGGAATGAATGACTCATCCAAACGAATCAAAGTTTTGATACACTCCAAAAACTCTGTAGGTGGGAGTGCCTAAGGAGTGGATGCGTCAGAATATCAAAGAAATTGCGTGAGTCCAAAAAACAGAGAAAAACAAAAGCGAAAAGTTTTTGGAGTAATTTCTTGGCCTTTTAAACGTACAGGCATAGCTAGCCTCTCCATTGAAGTAGACATACGAATCATGTTTTCTAGAGGGCTGTAGAGGTTTATTAGACGTTATTATGTCGTTTTTTGTAATTTATCGTACCGAAACATTCTAACGTTTCCTTTTGAGTCCTTGTATGCTTTCATTCCTTCGAAACACTGCGAATTCGTCAGTACAAAATCGATTAAAGAGTAAAACGCACTTGGAGGGCGTAGTGAAGTCCAACAGCTGCTGGGGAGATTGAAATATTGCCATAAGGTTCTATAGCGCGTTAAAACGTTAAATGCTTGTTCCCTCCGTACCAATTACAGGCTTCGCCCAACCTGAGTTAGTGTTCCAATCAACCTGAGGGGAGCATAATTAGTTGGATTGTTGGGTTGTTTCAGACAATGTTTGCCGTACGGAGAGCATATGGTCAGTAAAGGTTTTACCGAACACTAGGTCTTTGTTTGCTAGCTTTGGTTTTGGAGTTTGCGTTTTGTTGATAATAATATCTGATGCCTAGCGGTACGTGTAAGCGGGCGTATTTTTCGCGTATACGCGCCTTGAAACCCTCAGTAGCGACTGAACGTTTTTGAGTCGTAGCAGTTGATCTGTAAGTAAGGCGAGTACCTTGCCGTGTAATTGTGCGGAGCATGTTTGTCACTTGAACTCTGAATGTTTTCGTTTAACGCAAAAAACAGCAAAAACGAAACTTCGCGACTTTGTGTCAAACAACACGCGAGAATTCTCCTCAAAATAATCAAATTGCGATAATAACAACGGTAAACGCTTATGGAGATCACTGTTTATTCATATGCTAGTCGATTCATTGCCAACAAAAAAATAAGTCATTGAAATTACTCACGTGCATTCTTATTGACTTTGGTATACACGTCAGGGAATGCTCTTTCGTTGTTATTTTGCTTACGCAACTTTTTGTAAAGAGTATGGTCGAACATTTCTTGAAATTCTTCCAAACTCATGTATGTATCTGCATACAATGCCTGGAAACCTTCTTTATCGCGTACGAACTTTTCAACAATTTTATGAGTGTTCATGGCGTGAAAATTCTATTTTTCAGTTAGCTAGCTAGTGAAATAAAATCACTCGAAAGCGTACAGGTGCACTTGGAACACCATAGACACCAACGTCTACAAACATTTCTTCACCACTAGAAGCGGGATTTACCTAATTTTATGTTAATGGTGCTTGGTTTAAGTATTGTCAAGCAATCAAAGAAATTGACTAGTTCTTTACTCATAAGACAAAAAAAGAATGTGTTGCGTACAAAACCGCGAAGTTCTGATTTAAAAACTCTACATGGGCAAAGCCATAAAGGATAAACACGCCAAACATCATCCATGAGTTCGAGTCCTTGATCAAGTGTCGAGATAGGAATGATCATATCCTTTTTTATACATCAATTAACTCATTATTCCAACGGCAATTTGTTATTTTCTTAATTTCTTACCTGTATCACATGGTTATCTTCATAAAGTTTTGTAAGGGCCTTAGTTCTTGTCATCTTGAGCAAGTTGATTTTTGGAGGGACCATCCAACCAAAGAATAAACGGAATAAAATATGATTACCAAATGGAATAATATCCTAGTTTTTTCTCATTGTCAGATTTTTAACAAAGTGTCAAAAAAACCTTCGAACCTCTAATTCCCAAAATAGACTTCTGGTATGTCGGTGGTAATAATCACGAAGTGGTAGGTATTCTTCGTATTGTCCTGTTTTCAAAAACTCTAAAAAATCAAAATGAGATTACCGCTACTCTAAGGCGTTTCAATTTGAGCGTACCTGCTACGTGAGTGTAAAACCATGGCTTGTACCATAATCCAATACTATTAACGGGACCATTTGGTTCGTCAACATAGTTTGAAATCATCAATACAGCTTCATTTGGTGAGTACGCGAGCATTTCAACAAAGTCATTGTCAGTGTTATTGCTAGCCTGGGAAAATTGTTGTAAGTTCATTTGGTGACAATGTTAGGGTAAAACGTGATTGTCATTACAAAAATCACGTGCGAAACCCAGAAATACGCGAGTTATTCCGGAATAAATGTCTTTTTATTATTTTTATGTTGTACCTTTGCGAATGCGTCAATGTAGGCTTTTTTGTCGTGGAATGGGGTGTATTTAATGTGGACGTATTTTTTACACGGTACAATCATAAGCTCTACGCTTGCAATAAAGCCTAGTGCGCATGTAAGATTAAACAGTCTCGTTTTTGATAAAAAAACAGTTTCCAAAAGTTTGAGAAATTTTTTAGCTGATGTTCATTTTAAAGTGTACCTAAAGTTCCGTGGGACCACGGCAATGCGTAGAATAGCTCAGGGTTCTCTTTTTTGGATGCAAAAACTAAAATCCCGGATTATAAAGCAAGCCTTCTTTTGTCACATGTTTTTTTTTTAAAAGTACCAGTAGAGCCATCTGCTAGGATAACTTCGTATCTGTGGCATATGTGTTGAAACAAACCGTATTTATGAGAAGATGTTTCTATACCAAACCCCATCAATAACCCACCAACAGTCAAGTCATCAAGTTCAGGTGTTACAGGAAGCGTCCAACTAAAGTTAAAGTGGAATAATTAGTTTGGGTTTTTTGGGCACGTTAAAAAAATCTTGAATGTGATAGTGCACATGTTCCATCGGGAATAAAAATCCCGAGGAAGCTCAACGTGAGTTTAAAGCTATTGAATTAGCTTTGTCTTTTTAAAATTTGTTGTAATAGCATAACGGGATTATAACTCTCCCGAACGACAGCTTGCTTTTCATTTTTTTTTAAATATCAGTTCAAAATACTTTTTCTAAAACGTACCCACGCGGGATTAGATAAGCGGATATTTGGCCCATGTTAACTAGGATAAATAGTCAATATAAAGTAGATGATAATAAGCACTTAGTGTAGTGCACAGCGCCATTGCTTTTGTGAAAAAAACGCTTCAATGACAAACGCACAAAAGGGAACCAAAAATGAAAAAAGACTAAAATGGGTACCTTGTGGCTCAACGCGTACGCGTTGATTTGTCTCATCGAGGTGTACAATTGAATTCAGTGGGATATTAATCTTGTTGAGCTTCTTTTTATAAACAGCAAACCGTGGGCTCTATAGTTTATTAAAACGTAAAAAGTTAAGATGTTTTTTTGACGTTTTATTTCGAAATGAGGAAGTGCGAAAAGTTTGTTGAAATGGGATGCTCTAAAACGTACCATTGACTCCCAACCACGGTTGGTACACATCTTCTTGTCTTGTTTTGATTTATTCCATTGCTTCACTTGATCGCAAACGCCTTGAACTCGCTTACTAAGTACTCTTTTAGTACCAAACATGCTAGAGGTTATTCGTACTAGTGTTCTGCTTCATTACTGATAGCGTAGCGTCGAAAAGAGTGAGTTAAAAACCACAAACAGTCGAAAAAAGACGATAACGGCAATAGAATAAAACACGTTATTATCCATCTAAAGAGCAATAAGGTGGTGTAAGTTGCGAGTTGGAAAAGACTTTTCAACAAAAAATCAAAAAAAAGAGACTACCGCAGATTGATGGGCTTTTGAAGGGTCAATCTGAGCAGTTTTAAACGCCTATGACGAAACAAGATGACGTTTGTTGGAGTTAACAGCGGATGAATCAAACCCAACTGTTTTTTTTTGTACCGAGTTGTTAAACTTCGGTGGTAGGCGTACCTGTACTTGGTGACCATTATATAAACTAGGAGATCCGTTCTAAAGACTAGATAAAGTACTAAGCCCAGTGCGAGAGTAATCACCCAGAACGGATGGTATACGGCTGAAAACGCATCAACGAGTTGTTCCATGTTGTTCGGATCTTGTTTTGTTTCTAGTACTGCAACGCAAATCCAGAATAAGACTGACTTATGGAGATGTTAAGTTAGCTCGTTTTTGACACCCAAACTAGCGTATTTTCTACGGACAATGGCGCGTCGGTGCGACATCGAGTGTGATAGCGCCACAAAACTAAAGTTTCGACCAACGCACCCGTATGGAGTGAAGCCGCTTGGAAATGTATTTACAGACCTGTCAAGCTCGTATAGTGTGCGTAACGCCAGTTTGGGGTTATTTGCTGTTCTAGAAGATGTTAGCATTCTCGCCATTCTCAAGTTCGTACTACAAACTGTTGTTTATGCTTAAATCTATCTAGTTACCTCGGCGCGAAGGATTTAGTTGCCGTTAGTACGCTAGAATCCATTCTTCATAACTTGACGTTAAAATTACGCCTAAGGTAACGTAAGCTCAATGTTTTTCGCATTTGGAAGCACAAACGCGCTCTGGAAGCGTATTTACTACGATATGCCGGGAGAAACCGTCAAAGGAGAAGAAAACATATCATGGAAGCTGGCAGTACTACGCAGAGATACCCAAACAAAAACTACCTTGTCAAAAGGTTACATGCTTACCATTTATTCGATTCTTAGTGCAATTAGGTATATACTCAGATGTGCTATACAATGAGTGGTTATTTGATTCTGTAGATATGACTCCATGGCTTGGTACGTGTATTTTTTGATAAGAACAAAGACCACAGAAAAAAACTTCTGCGGAACATTATTTATCCCTATTCCGCTCAAAAAAGTGCAAGTGAATTACTGTTCAACTTACATTTATTTGTATTATAGAACGTGATAATGTAGAACGCAGATCAAACCTAAGCCTTAAAGAATTCAGGTACACGAGTAACACATTTTCACTCACAACATTTTTTTTTATTGATCACGTGATTTTTTTTTTATTATTTTTTTGTTGTTCATAGTGTTCTTTTTAGATCGACTTATGAACGCCCTCTGAAACCTGTTATTATAACAGATGTTATTAATGAGTACGTTCTTTGCGAAAATTTTATATGGTTCGCCCTGAAGCTAAAGAAAATAAAAAAGTTGGCCAGCTAATAATGAATGGACTATGGATAAAATTACTATGAAATACAAAAGGATTATGGCAGGGTTGGTATGTTCTTTTTCTCGCTTTTTTTCTTTCCTCTTCCTGTATTGATTATAACGCAACTAGAAATATGAGGACGGCATCAAGTATGACCACTTTTACACTCATAGTGGTAAGTTTAAAGGGTTGATAACAATTGATTTTAATTGTTTAAACACTTACCTAAACTTTACTTTAGAGCACTTCCATGGTCCAGGATGCAAAAAGAAATCGAGCCCAAAAGTGTTCAATTCTACATCAGGTTTGGCTCTTACTTGAGTTGGTTAAGGCTAATTATTTCCTTTCAAGGTTGCCCAGAAGAAACACTACCTTCAAAGTATGAGGTACCACTCGTTACCTCCTTTGAGAATATATCTAACGCTTTAGATGCCTAAATATTTTGCTGAAGACTTGTTGTCGTATTCAAATGAGAGTAGGCCTGGGTGGCGCTGGCTGCTACTAGGAGCACCACGTTCAGGTATGTTAATAGAACGGGAATATGATACTAAATTTACAAAGTCCTTACAACTCACTAGGCTCAACTTTTCATCAAGATCCTGATTGTACAGGAGCTTGGAATGCAGTCTTACACGGTAGGAAGAAGTTCGTGTTATATCCACCAATGAGAACGCCACCAGGTATGTTGGTTTTTTGCACAACGTTTTTTATATTTTCTTTCTAATTTTTTTTTAAAGGAGTTGAAAGAGAAGGAGAAGACTACATTGTACGTTGAGAGGTTATGCTAGACCAACCTTTAAAATATTTATAGAGTCCTCGTACAGTTATGAAATGGTTTGTAGACCACTATGATGAGGCTAACCCTCCTTACGAATGTATTGTTAACCCAGGTATACATCCTACTTTTTTCTTACGAAATTTTATTTTTTTATTTGGGTCCAACAAACTTACTCTTGATGTTTAGGAGAAGTTATGTTTATACCTTCTGGGTTTTGGCATTTGGTATTAAACGTAGATGAAACAATAGCTGTAACGCATAACTATGTGTCTTCAGTAAACTTTAAGCTTGTTTGGCATCATATTAAAGATCACAAGCCTAAACTTCTTGAAGCATGGCGTAAAGGCCTTTCAATAGATAACCCAGATATTCTAGAAATGGTAGAGAAGAAGAAAATTAAAAAAAAGAGTGCTTGGGAAATGCTACTGGAAAGTTAGAGCTCTTTGTATTTTCTTCAAAAACTATCAATAAAAAAACCGTCTCACTGACGCTTTCGCCGTGTATTTGATAAAATGGGGTGGCTTGAAAGTTCATTACATGCATTTGTTATCGTACAATACATCTCAAAGACTAATTTCAACAACGTTTTAAACTTGTACTACTTATTGGCAGTAAGTCAGTTTTTTTACATGTGCAAAGTAACACCTTTTCGCTATTACTGGTGTCCCTAAGGTCCAAACTTTTGGGCGAAAGTGTCACAATCATAGTCTTTGTGAGGGACATAAATCCTATCTCTGCATTTCTGAGAACAAAACCTTACAGGGCACTTATCACATCCAAAGTTATTTTTAGTCTCTTGCCGTATACCACAAAAAGCGCAAAGTAAGAACTGATTTCTACCACAGTGTAGCATGTGAATACCCGAAGCTCTTTGTTTACAATCCTCATTACAGTAATACACAACCTTACAAGCACACTCAAGCTCTACGCCCTTTTTCTCGCAGAATAAGCACCATTTATCGTATGTTGGTACAAAATTAGTTATTTTGATATCAGCACACATCCTACGCCTTGCTGAGGCTGATGTTGGGTTTTGTTTGAATAGCTCAACTTTGTATGCAAAGTTATTATCACATACGTAGCATTTAGGTATACTTGCTGGATCTATCATTGCTTTGATTGTGTTGTTGGTATGCGAGTGGTTAAGTCAAACTGTTCAGAAAAGTTGCCAACTTTTAAGGGTTTGTGGAACGTAAACTCAAATGGTACCCCTTCTACCTTTGTATATTGTATGAAACGCAATCTATTAATTATGTTGCATCCATCGAATCATGTTTTGTTTCCACTATTTTACCACTATTTACATATTTCAGGTGGATTCAATGAAACATGGAAGAATATGTTTTTGGAGCGATTTTTCTTTTTTTCTCTTTCAAGTGGTGTAGGTACAACCTTTGTATGCCAGAAATATAGTGCAATGCCTTTTATTAAGAGGAGTCTGTTTCTTTTGCGGAGTCGTCAATTTCATCTTCAGCTTCTTCTACTTCTCCTTTTGTGTTTTCAGTTGAAACAGTATTCGAACTTCCTTTTGTTGGTGCAGTTGCAGAACCTGAATCTTTTGAATTTGATGCTGAAAAATGAGATTAGAGTGATTACATGTTTACTGTTTATCCGTACAGGTTGTTGCAATGATTGAAGACAGAATAATACGAAACACTACAATTACTTCATCGTAGAAAGGCTTGACAGCTATACAAAAACAAGAGGGTCAGTAGAGAAGAAATAGGAAAACAGTAAGCTTTTTTTATACTTGTTTAAACGAAAGGTTTGGCTGGTTTAATGGAGGATCAACGTACTTAGTGATGCTAAAACAATTATGGTAGGTCTAGCGTTAATATTGAAACTATTTAATATTGCTACCCAATCAGCACTGAGAGCACCCAGCCCTATTGGTTGATTAGTTTTTGGAAACAATTACATGACAATTACTTACTACATTGTCCAGGAGTCGTTCTCACACAAGCTACCCATGAAAGGAAGTCGTCTATTTGTGCTTGTTCACTGGCACCCATACTTTTTATGATCAATGCTAGAGGTAAAACGAGAAAGTATATGAATATGATGATGAATATAATCAAAACAGATTGACTTCTAACAAATCTTTGCTGAGCACGAAGTTGTCTCTTATTACCAGTCAAGCGTTTTAATTTTGCGAATTCCTTGTGTAAACAATTAGTAATTGGTTTGTAACTAAAGATGAGCGTTTTGCTTGAGCGATGCCCAGTGCGCAAAGGTGATGAAGTTGTTAAAAACCTGTTTTCTCGATTTTTTCTGTTCTACAGCACATACCTTGTACACAAAAAACGCGAACACCATACATGCAAGTATACATGACCCAGTTACAATTGATGAAAGCATAATTTGCGCTATTGCAAGAGGTCTTGTGCGGAGGAGCACTTTAAACAAACAACATTGTTAGTTGTAACTCAAAAACAAGCATCTCTAACGTACTTGCACAATGTGTTGCTATGCCAATATTGACACCAAAATTATCAGTTATAAGATATGCTATATCCCAAGTAGTCATAAATATCCATGGTACAACGTATAGGGCTATCCTAATTACAATTATTAGAAAGACAATGCCTTGTGTCTACATGGCTAAAAACAAACATACTTGAAGTATTGATTTGGTTGCTTCTGCGAAAGAAACATGTATATCATACCAAACACCCACGCAACAAAAGCGCAATCAGTAAGAACAGCAAAGTGTGTTATATATATCGCTTTGAAGTATCTCAGCAAACAGGTGTATGGTTGTAAAACAGAATAAATAAACTTACCTTGGATAAAGCATACGTAGTTTTCAGTTGGCCTGTACTCTGCTGCTGCATTTTTACATTTCATTTTCTCTGGATCATTGATCAGACTTGGAATGTATCCAAGAACGGAAAGAAAAGAGTAACTACAAAATGTGTTAGAAGATTTCCATTTTGGTTTGACACGTGTATGTGATTCCCGGAATAAAATATCTTTGCCGTACATTATGACCAGAGTATGTAATACCAAGGGAAATCTTCGTTTAAGAGCTACTCGTACTGATACTATTACACCAAAAATACCAAGCAAAATAGAAATCGGAGTGAACACATACATCAGCTTTAAAAAAGAAAGAAATAAGAATATACTTTCGGAAGCACGTGGCTTAATGTATCGTTAAAAAATGGAGTTTTGGCGAAAATCCATAAATTGTAGCTCTTGGAAATGTCCAATGCAAACTACGACACTAGCTTGTACCAAAATATCTAATATACACGTGGACGTACAGTAATTTCTATTTTTCGTGGTGATTTTGGCAGATAGTTTTTAGGACATCCTGACAAACATATCCCTGGGTACCCATCTTCATGATCTACGTTATATACCGCAGGGTATAAGCAATCTGAAGGTATTTGAGGTACTTCTACTTGATTACATAACGGTCTTGGAGCATACTCAGGAATATTAGTACCAGCTAAAACATCAGTTAACATTAGTCCCTATGGCGTCACTTGTCGACGTACGAAATGTTGCAGAGCAATTAGGTAGTTGAGATAATGGTACGCCTGTAGCTCCAAGACATGAACCAACGGCTTCACATATGTCTGTACACGTAGGTACAGGGATTGGAGCGGGTCCTATGATTGTAAAAGTTAGGTTAACTTTTCTAGGCCAAAAAAGGAAATAGCCACATTGGGTGCTAGTTGAGTTTTTTTTTCTGCTTTCAGCTGATATAGAGCGTACCAGTGCACTGTCGATAGATAGATTTACATACAAACTCTTTAAAATCCTTTCCACACCTAGCGTTCTATTTTACTTACACTGTTTCTATATCACTTCAAAGACGCAGTTCTACGTACTCCTTGGTCGAGAAATGTGCTATATCGGATATTGCTGCTCTTTGGCTTTGATAAATACCGTCAAGCATCCCCACAGTAAAATTAGGCTGAAGAATGAACAAGTAGTCGCTTGGGAAGCCGCATAGATTAACTGTGTTGTTGGTTGCAACACAAGAAAAGGAATGAACCATAGATATGCACATGCATACAACTAGACATGCTGTTGCGTATTTCATTTTAGTTTTTTAAGGATAATTGCCTTTTATAGCACCTTTAAGTCTAAAAGATACAATTTCTCCACTTTTGCTTCTGCAGACGGTGTATTTTGGAATACAGATAGGCGTGTGCGCGTTGGAAGTACGTAAACTCTCCCCGATAAGAGACCTTAATTTCTCCTCTTTTACTTAAGAGTTACGTAACGGCTAATATAGGTCCTTGCAAGGTTATATATGTCATTTTGCAGAATTGTCGACAAAAGTGGAAATGCCAGATTTGCTACCAACTTTTACTTTCTGTTATTCGACAATGTGCGTCACAAAAGTGAAGCAAGGGACCGATGACGAAAAAAATGCACAATAATCGTTTTTCTCCCGACCAATGGCTAACAATTTGTGAGCGAATGCCGGGGTCTTGTGCACAGGAGCGAGTCCGGCCTTGTAAGTTTGTACTTTTTTTTTTGACCTTTTTCGAACTTTCACATTTTTATTTGATGAACCGCTAGTCTTTTCTGGATAAGTTCGCGAAATTCGGATGTTAGTTAGTATTAAACCATAGAAGCTATAGTGGTATTGTGGCCCAGGAATGAATTACCAGAAAGGTACTACTACCGTGTAGCAGCGGAGTTCTCATTTTAAAACAAACGTTAGTTTAGCTAATGTTAATCCCAAGGAGTCCTTTTAAATCTAATGGTTGTAGAAAGCAACCTCTTCTCGAAAGTTTTTGTTATCTTAACGGTTTCCACTTTAAGAATGAAACAGTTTTCGGTTGTAGCTATAAGAAAGGTTCTCAGATGTGATAAATACATAACGAGCTTCGTCTGACGAACAAATAGTGATACAGAGACTCAATTTTTGACTGGGTTTTGAAAAGTGTAAGCAATGCAAAAGGAATCCGAGTGAATATGCGTAAGGGCTTGCACAGGGAACGCACTAACAACTAGTATGCTATTAAGCACACATATTTAACCCCTTCGTGCCCCTTAAAAACAAAAACTAAGTGTTATTTGATGGAGTAGGAGAGGAACGCAAATAAAATACCAACGCCAAAAATGTTGGGATATTTTTTAGATAAAGGCTATATAGTAGTCTTCTATATGTGTTTAATACTAAACATTGCAAAATTTTGTAGCTTGGATAGCCTTCGAAGGTGTTCTTCTATTTTGACAGAGCAGCATTGCTGTGTAGGCAATTTTACAAATTCCAAACATTTTGATTTATTACGGATTTCGCGAATCTTTAACGCCATGTTTACTCACCTGTGAACTATGCTCATTTAAAAGCTATTTATGCCATGTAGATATGATGTAATTCTGGGCGTTAAGATCATTTTGTGAGTTGTTAGTGATGTACTGAGGAAATGTACTGACAGACAAAGCAATTTATTCAATTTTTGAAAAGTTGCGAATTCATACAACACTTTTAGCTTTTTATCGTACACCAAGGCGCAAATCTCACTTGTGTACCAAGTAAAAAGCAGCAAAGTGATCGCTAGTCTTAACGTTTTGATGAGCACGTGGAGCAATCCGGTATAAAACTACTGAAGGATTGTCGTTAACGACTAATAATAAAGACAACATGATCCCTACCACACGGACGTCCACACCTCTTTTAGGGCGATGATGAATGTGACCTTAACAAAATGAAAACAGTTGGCCATGTGTCCGACAGTCTTTGTTAATTGAAATGTGGAACGAAGAGAACTTAAACGGGTAAAAAGTCGTTTGAAGTCTCGCCAGTACAGTTTTTGTATTGTCTCTCGTGAAAAGGATAGCATACTCCGTATTCACGTACTACAATAGGCCGAAACGTCTTTTCATCCATAATACTCAGAATGGACTTTCTACGTGAAAAAAAGATACTGGCACCACTTGTGGGAGGGTAGAGACTTTAAAATACGCGTAATTTTAACTTTTGGAAGGTCTGACCTTTCTTTCCGATTGTTGTGTCGTAAATATGGTGCTGAAGTAACATACACAGAGATGTGCATTGCGGAATACTACCTAGGTCGTAGTGGTAAAAAAGTAAAAAATTATACCTTTGAATTCCACCCAAGTGATAAACCACTAGTCGTACGCACTACACTATGTCATATACAAACAAATTTTAACACTATAAAGGCTCAACTGGCCGGTGATGAGCCAGAAGACATAATCGAACTCGCAAACCACGAAATGTACGTTATATCGCCATGATACAATACAATACGAACGTAAAATGCGTTTTTAGGTGGTTTAAAACTAATTAAATATAAACAGGTTTAAAGGCAAGATAGCAGGCGTAGATCTCAACTGTGGATGTCCACAAGGATTTGCAATGACAAAAGGGATTGGTAGCGCAATGTTTAGAAAACCAGACAAGCTCGTGGCTCTTTGCGAACGCTTAGTGAAAGGCACGTGAGTCGAAGCTCCAAGACTTCTTTTTTTGGCTTTTTTTTTCCCATTGTTGTTGAAACGCTTTTGCCGTCTTTCTCTTATTGTAAATATTAGAGATTCCATATCCTGTTAGTGTTAAACTAAGATTACATGATGACGTTGAAACAACAATAAGTATAATGAAGAGACTAAAAGAAGTCGGTGTTGTTGCTTTTACTATTCATGGTAGATTTTGGTGGATGAAAGGCGAGAAAAGAGGTCTTTGTGATTGGGAAGCTATTAGACGTATCCGTGAAGTATTCCCAGATGTTCCTATTGTAGGAAACGTACGTTTTAATCAATTAGTCATACTCAAACGTTTGATTAATACCTTGTAGGGTGATGTCAAAGTACACGCTGACTTTGCAAAATTTAAGAGTTTGAGCAATGTAGATGGTATTATGGTTGGCTATGGTGCCTTGAAAGACCCCTCTTTGTTTGGTCAGAATAAGCTTCCAGTTAATGTAATGATACAAGACTATATTGATATAGCCAGAAACTATCAAAATCGATTTATCGGTGCGTTTCTTTAATTGCTTTAAGTTGTTTTTTTGAATCTTAGTTTTCTGTCTAATTTGTTTGTTTTCAGATATCCTTAGACATATTATGTGGATGTTAAAAGGTAGTAATTATAATGAATCATGTACAAAAGAGGTTAAAGCAAATTTATTTAAATGTAATTCAATGGAAGAAGTAGTGTACGCAAATCTTAGTAAATATTTGTTTTTCTTTTCTCCTTCTACTTTTTTTTTTTTTGAAACATGATCACGTGATAACACTTATTCGTAGTACCTTCTTTGCTACACTTGATCCACCTATTATTATTACATTTCCACCAGGGCCACATAAGATAGATTTCAAAGGCCACGGTGTTAAAGGTAAACGGAGATTAGCAAAAGAAAAAAGGATACACGAAAAAAGATTCGGACACCTTCCTAAAGAAGACAAATGACAAATGTAAATAAATGAGCCTTGCAACAAGTCTCATGTATTCATTTCAACAAGTTACTCTATTTCACCCAACTATTCCGAAAGACTTGTTAACTTGCATCAACTGACACCTTTTTTTCATTGAATCAATCTTACTTTGCTGGACTTTATTGTTTTTCCATCACAAACTGCAATCAATGAGGGCTGCAAAGCGCTTGAAGAAGTCAACTACACCCGTATCGGCTGCGCAGCTTCTTAAGTATCTCCAGAGCATAAATGATGTCGCGTACAAGCAAGGAGAAAATGTACTTGGCGAAGCGGTGCGTGACAGCCTTACATGCGATGAAAACAACTGTAACACTGTGTAGAGTACAGTACCGCTATTTGGGGAAATAAAAGAAGAACTAGAAGCGTTACGACCAAAAATCACCTCATGGGAAGCTGCTTTGGCGAAACAGGTGCTTTATCAACTGTTTACTAATTTGCTTACTCCCTAACGTCAGGTTGACGCTGAAAACGCGTTAAAACCATGTCCTGTCAACGATTTGCCTTTAGAAATCGTTGTAATGATCTTTGAAGGCTTGCGTATTATTGAACGTACCAAATTGTATCTTGTATGCAAACAATGGTACGACTCAGTACATTTCATACATAAAAGAAGACTAGACTTTACAGAGTACGTACTTTAACAAAACAAGAAAAATCAAAAAAAAAACCTTGTTTGCATCCCTCACTTTTAATCCGCCTCCTACAGATGCTGGGACCTCACTGATGATATTCTACTAAGACTGGTTTCTTCTGCGAAGGACACACTTGAAGAATTCATGCACGTGACATAGAAATAAATGACTGACTTGAGATGCTTACCCTTTTGTT
Organism: Trichosphaerium sp. ATCC 40318; assembly: GCA_038496445.1. Taxonomy (NCBI): domain Eukaryota; phylum Discosea; class Flabellinia; family Trichosidae; genus Trichosphaerium; species Trichosphaerium sp. ATCC 40318. The sequence continues at coordinate 22,002 of JALMLS010000538.1, forward strand.
TTACTAGTTTGGGTGGTTGCTGGTGGATATCACAGAAGGTCTTAACACAGTGTTTAGACATGTGTGCATGTCTTACACATATAAATATCGTTGAATATGAGTCTGTTAGTTTAGTTGGAGACCTTAGAAAGCTATACTGTAGCCTATCAAAGCACAAGCTAACTTTTCTTGGGTGAGGCCTAACAAAACAATTTTTTACTGTTACTCAATTATGTCTAGGTTACCTTCTCGTTTCAAAAATGGTAGATCAAAACTTGATCCTATTCCAACTGTAACTCATGTCGAACTATACGATAGAAAGTATATTAGTCTGTTACAAGGTTTATTTCCAAAGTGCACTTCAGTGGTCCAACATTTTTCTCGTGAAATCCAACGTCCAAATATTAAGGTAAGTAGCTTAGACTTCGCCGACAATCTATAAAAATTCAAAGCTTATATTCTGTAAGTCTAACATTACCAAATGCTATTCCATAATACCATTTGTTGTTACTAGCCTTATCCAACCAGTTATTCCACCAGATAGTGTGGCTTACATTGTCCCTTTCCAGACGGTACATACGGAACTTCTTTTTTTTTTGTACAGCTGTTTACTTGACTTACTCTTCTCCAAGATTCTATCTAATTCTCTTCCACAACCCTGTCCACTATTAACTACACTATATGCATATATTGGATGTACCAACATTGACTTATCAAGGATTTCAAACCTTGCACCAAACCTAGAAACTGTGATCTTTACGATACCAGGATGTGACAGGTGCAAACAACATATGCTTTGCCCTCCAGGAACTATATGTGAGTCCCATAAAGTTTTAAAAGTACTTGATAAACTGAAATAATCTAGCACTCTTCCCAAAGCTCATTAACTTGACAATGAATATCAAGGGCCCAAATTTTTTTCAACTTGGAAACTTTCTTTCATGGTACTAATACTTCTGTTTTAAATCCCTTTTTCCTAATAAAGTTATTCCAGCCTACCAGAATCACTCAAGAGCCTCACCATTAGTATACCTTACGTTTGCACAGGTAGCAGCTTTACAGGTTCGATTATATTAGCCATACTGTTTGTCAGCCTTACTTACTTTGTTGTTAACAGAAAACGACTTGATTACATTTGTATCACGTGTAAGCCTACGGAAGCTAAAGGTACTACAACATTCTTTTACATCCAACCCAGTTAAGTCCATGTAGTTGCGCATGAGCCAGAATCGTGCTACACCTGTCACTTCAAGGTTCATCGATGCTTTGTTCACTCCCGACGGGTATATCACCCACTTGGAGTTCACAAACTGTAAATTCTTAACTGACGACTCACTAAAAATTATAGCCAGTACGTACTTAACAGCACGCAACAAAATGTTATTAAAAAAAAAGGTCCACCATTAATGAGCCTACTAGAGTATGCTCATCATCTGAAAGATCTTGCTCTTTTACATTTAAAAAAGTGTACCACAGAAGGTATCGCTGGTTTAGTATCTTCTTGTTCAAGTTTAGAGAAGCTATCGATTATTGGATTGAGTCCTATTAATTCGCTTATCGCTGAATCTATTAAAGATATTTTACAAAAATATAAAAAGTACGGACACAGGGCTGTCTTGAATCAGAGCACAAATACTTACCAGATATCACAGGCTTTGGTTCTTAAGGATGGGGTTTGGTTCGAACACAGAAGCGTCGCTCAAGATACTAACAGGTTAAGTTGTTTTTAGTGAACCAAAAAAATACTGACTTTCTTTTTTTTTTTTTAGGATCATCACTTCGAGTTGTTGCTGTTTACAAAGTCGGAGAGATAGCGTTCGATGCACTTGGTGAATTCATTGGAAAATCACCTCAATTACGTATAGTTCATGTTATATCTGTCTCCAGTTATCGTAGGAAGAAATATTGGTTATTGATGCAAGGGTAATGTTCTTGGACTTTTCTTGATAAGTCAACGGTTTTCTTTTTGTGATGACTTTTCTTTTAGTGTACTACAATCAGCCAAAAGAAAAAATCTACGTATATTTTTACATGGACAGGATACTTCAAGACGAGAATTAAATAGGATACATGATGCCTGGTTTTTAGATGATGTAGCACTTCCAAGGAATATTAGTTTAGCCTTGAGATAGTTTTTACCACATATTTAATTAAACCCAACTTCCAAAAAAAAAAAAAAGATATTAGTTCAACTACGTACTACCAATTAGTTGTACTTAAAATTAGATTTATGTCAGTCAATAAACTTATCAAAATATGATTCTTCCAAACAAGAAAGAAGAATAAGGGCAACGGAGAAAACCAATGTGGAGTAAAAACAAATAATAATAAAAGGATTGTTTTACTATACATTTAGTTTATTTGATTGATTTTCGTATTCTCTGTAAGTGGTGTGTGGGTAGCAACTACAGTAAAAGTATCAAAAAACATTAATTTTCGTATAAAAAGCTACCATTAGTGATGGGAAAGAAACGTCGTAATTATACGGTAAGTTTTTGGTAAGTGAGTGATTTTTCGTTGACAAAAGCAAAGCAATCTCTTTGATTTTCAAATTCTTCTATCGTTCATTTTGATCTTGCATAACTGTACACGACGTATCTTTTCATATTCTAATGTGTTGGCTCACCTTGGTGAATACCACTTTTTTTTTTCTTTTCAATCTTGCTTGTATAAAAAGTGCTGCGTGTTTAACATGAATACACCGTAAACACAATACATGTTGAATAATGATAAAAGCATGGAGTTTGCCAGGGCACTCTGACTTTGTGCTTTAGTATCACCCCTACCAGGGAAGTCAATGAAGATGTTTGTGTTATCACCTGGACTCCAAGTATCCGCTTGGCCTCACTTACATGAAATAGTTGTATTTGGGGTAAGGTAAAAGGCTATCAAGGCCTTGACTTTCAAATTCCCTACGTAAGGAGCACGTGTACACGTTCAATCGGTTGTGTTGTTTTTTTATTACTAAGGCAATGTAAATTGTAGTTCCCATGTTTGTAGTTCTTGATTGCTATTCATACACCATGGAGTAACTTAGCTGGTTCAAACATTTCGACCTTTACAATAGTAGCCACGTTGAGGTAAATCTCCCACTGTGTATTTTATGTCATACTTTTTATGGAGTTCACATAATGCATAGCCGCTAAAGAGCTTATGTCATATTCAACACTGCACATTGAGAATATGTTCTTGTTTCTTTAAGTTCTGACCCAGAGAATGTGGCTTAGGTCACGCTAAGGTTCTTACAGTCTTAAAAGAAGGTAGGTCAACACAGATAGTATGTTGTTCGTTTCAGATTAGGTTGCTGTAACGGAGAGGATATAAGCAAGATGAGTGCTATTTAGGAGTTAGGTCTATTCTTTACATAAGTTATAGGTCGCTATATAGTTACATCTCGGAATCTCACGGACGGCCCGTTGAGTCTCGGATCATTAACTGAATATCTTCAGGTTACATCTCGATCAATCTCTAAATACCTTGTACTTAAGCCCAAAGCCAAATACTCTTAAACTATCCAGAAAGCGCCAGCAAAATGAATAAATGTTCTGATTCATCTCTTCTTATTGTAGCAGTCTGCTTTATGGCTATAATTGTTAAAATACATGGAGAGCACGATACTCTCTTTAAAAGAGGCACCATGGACGTTACTAAGCTTGAGGCGAGTGTAAGCTGCCGACTAGGTAAGTTGTTCGTAATAAAATAACTAATTATCTTCATCTAATTTTACTCAGGTATCACCAAACCACTTAGCATCGAAGACGTCATACCAGGCCTAAGCCCAGGATTTTTAAACGGTGGTATTAGTCCGGCGATGGTATCTGGAATTATAAATGGAGTGGTACTGTTTGTTTTAGTTAGTCTTGACAAGTACACAAGATGTTAAGAAAGACTTTAAAAAACAAACCCACGTGATTTTTTGTATTAATAAGTATTATCTAGGAATATTTTGTTCTTGTTTTTTCGTACGCTTCTCGAGCAAATCCAGCAGAGTTGATTGTAGTTGTGTTCACGAAAAAAGGTTTGTTCAAAGTAAATCTAGTTTGTTCTCTTTTGCTAATTAGAAGCTGTGTTGTAGGACTTATAAGTGGCAAACTAACATACTTTCGAGTTGATGACAGAACAGTTCCAGACATCGCTGTTGGGAATAATGAATTTGTGCTTGTTGCCAGGAGAATTAGTACGAGAGAGAAAGCAATTTCAATATATTATCTTATTGAAGATCCTGTTAACGGTGTACGTAATGTCAAAATACACTTTTATGACAGCTACCTTATTCTTATATAAAGTCATAATAGGGTCTTCTAATGAGAGACGGTGGTGAGTTTCCTGCAGAGGATGGAATACTTCGAGACGTTCAGAAAATAGCTCACAACCCAAGTACAACTCTTCACAAAAGTCGTTACTAGCGTACTATTGTTTTGATAGATGATGACAAGTACTTGATTGCTTACACGTCAGGCGATGGTAACTTTTACACAATACTTGACTCACAAAAGAATCCTCTGGTTACAGGTGCCTCAATTCGTAAGTACAAGAAAATTACAAAAGCAAAGAGCGTTTTAATACTTTGCATAGCTGCGACAAGTAATGATTTTGATGTTGTCTATGGTGGAGATGTATGTAATTGCTTCGATGTTATTATCCGTCAGGATGATGGTATGGGTGCCGGTCTCATACTTCATTGGATAGTAGATGAGAGCGACATGCCGTTTGTTGTATGTATTTTTTAGTTGTTCAAATTTCGAAACGTTCACTGTTCTTCCTTTTTAATAAGCATCTTGTTTGTTTAATTACCTATATATACCTTCGCTCCAGGCTCCATTATTTTACTATGATAGGCTATTAGATTCGAGAATGAAGAAAACTTTATTGTCGATAATCTCCGCTTTTTGTTCAACAGAACAATTACTTGTAAGTCTGACTTCTTTTATCTAGGATTTTACCATTAGAGATATTAATATGCATGAGTCGCGTGGTTTAACAGCAATGTACCATCCCACGTCAGGGTTGATTGGCATCATGTCCTATGGAATGATTCCCGTAAAAAGAGGAGTTCCTGGTGAAACTACTGAATTCTATCTCCGAGAAATTGATGAGAATTTTAATTTGATCAGTGTTGATAGTGTGCGAACACTTGATCAAGAAATTGACACTAGTAATAATGCCATTGGTATGGATTTCATACTCAATGAAAGAGGTACTTTCTTAGGGTTATCTGCTGACGAAGACAATGTTGCCAGACTATTGTACATCACAGTATTCGATTCTGTTACTAGTACATTCAAAGTTCTGACTGTCAGTGCGCCAGGTTAGTTCATTCTTCCTTGGCCTAAACACTCACACTTCCCAACAGAAGTTGGCCCGGAACAACCTGTAATTGCATATGGATCTATGAGTTGTACAACAGCAGTAAGGCATACAACGTCATTTTTTTTACTCATTTTTCTTTGTTGTAGCTTGCATTCATTACTGTGGACATGGATGCAAGTGAAAAGTTATGGTTGATGTTGTTAGGTAATAGCATGGAAAGACAGATAAACTTAAAACAAGGCCAATGTGCTAGACGAGTTTAACCCACAAATCAAACTCCTGAACAAATGTTTAGCTAAATAAATGCCGACAACTACTTTGGTCTGAATAAATTAATGTTATTTCTTTGAAAATCGTATACCACATACCACCACTAGTAAACAAGTATTATTGTAAGGTTGTATGTAATGGGTTTTATTTTATCGTTCTTTTTTTTTTTTTTTACACAGCTGTTGAAATGTACACTTGTAATAAATCATCCCATATTGTCTCTATACTTACACCAACTAACTGTGCTAACTTTTGTTGTCTTTCTCTATCAAGGAATAGGTACTTCCAAAGTAGCTCTCCATCAATAATCTTACGATGATGGTTATGAGACATGCGTTGTCCTGGCTATAAAACAGAAAAAAGTAAGAAAAAGAAAAGAAAACTTGACTCAAAAAACGAGCGCGCTTCAACCCACGAAAGATATTTTTGGGAAGAACACCGAAACCACTGTTCTTAGAAGTAAAGACAAAATAAAAAGTACAACACACAAGAATTAAAGTTGAAGTGTTTTCAGTCAAGCAACAAACAAAAAAATTTTCAATAAAATAAAACAAAAATGTAATTACCTTAGTAAGCCTGAATGCCTTTGGGTTCAACCCAGCATAATGTGGTATTGCTGAAACTAACCTCATCTCTAATTTACCCAATCTTTTAAAAACTTCTTCATTGATTGGCGCTAAGTATCCAAGAGTTCCATCAAGTCCACCTAGCAAAAAAACAAACTTAGAGAAAGTTGGCAAAAAAAGAAAAAGCATACCAAAGTTTACAACCCAACGAATAGGTGGTCCCTTTACTGTCTTTAACAGGCTCTGTGGTACACGTTTCATACAGTTTAGGTTAGTTCCAATATGGAAGTTACCCTGACAGAGCAGTTTCTGTCCTCCACTACTTTCTTTGCCTGGAAAAAAGTATGTGAGTCTTGTGCTTTTTTTTCTTTCTTCAAAGAATTTGTTTGACGTACTCATTGGTGCATATGTATACATGTGAAAGTTAGCTTTACCATCGCAAGCGATAAATGTAAGGTTCTTTCCATCAATCATAAGTTCAGTAGAGAAGAGCTCCATCTTATCATAATCTTTACCTTCCAAAACCAATTGCTTTGCAGGTCGCTAAAAGAAAAAATAAATACATAAAAAGTTGAATAATATGAATTACCTTCCACCTGAGGAACATAAGACTCTTGTACATATCAGCAAGAAGTATATAATTCCTCAACGTGCTAACACAAGCTACATATAGCTGCGCATCATAGAACGCCTTTGCAACAAGTACTTTCTTATCACGAAGTTTGTAAAGTAAAACCTAATAAACGTCAATCACAAGAAGATACTGTCTTTCTTTTGACGTACCTTCGGACCAATACTAGCTAATAATAGGCCGTCAACTTCAGCTATAGCAGAAGCTGGTCCTTTAACATCTTCAGAACATAGATGCTTCAATGTTGCTATTTGTTTCTCATGTTTTGAATCAAGTGTTTTGATGATTTCAAAAATATGTATCTTAGAAAGTCAAGGAGACAAAAAAATTAAGTTCAAACAAAGAAATCTCAGATGGCTGTGTAAGGATACGTGTCCTCTTGTTTGACTATCCTCATCTGTATATGACGCACATCCAATGACTAAACACGTAGAAAGTGCTTTTGTGTGCGCTGGACCGTCTTTCTAAAGAAAAAGTTTCAGAAACGATTTTATGTATTTCCGTTTTGGACTCACCTCGTCTGTTGCTAATTTACAAATTTTCATATCTAAGCACGTTTGACCAGGAGGTAAGTCCCATTGATCACGTTGTTCAAACTCTGGACCCATCAAACGTAACTGAAACTGTTTCTCATACCAAATAGGCAGCCTTGGTGCGAGTTCTAAAAAAAACACAAAGATTAACAAAAATCAAAGAATGTTCTGTTTCCTCAACTGGAACTCCCACATACCATGCATTTCATTCAAGAAGGGTTTACTTAGAGTAGGTTCTTGATCTAGAACTGTTCCTTGATCCGGTCTCGGCTTGAATAAGTATGCTTTTTGGTTTTTTACAAACTTCCAAGTCATTACTGCTGTTGCGTTCTTTTGAGAGTGGTAGCAGATCAAATGAGGTGTAGCATTAATTCTGTACTTCCTCACTTGTGCACCAAGAGAGAAATTTGATAGAGGATCCAACATACATATTTTGAGTAATTGCTTGACGAAGTGTAAGTAATAAGAAAAAAGTAAGAATAAACGGGTCAGACTTACCTTTTGATGGTCGTAATATGCGAAGCCATGATCAAGCCTTGTAGAGTGATGAAACTCTGCAAAACCAGATACAAAACCTTCATGTGTCATTGGTACAACACGAACATAATCACGTTCCCAAAAAAGCCAAAGTGGCACATCACCACAAACGAAAACCTGTTGGCAATCTTGTTAGAATACTCTTCGATTAAAAACAAAGAAATCGCTTACTCCCGATTTCCCAGCAATATTACTGAATGGTAAGAATCGCTTGTAAGTTGCCTCTCGAGGCTTAGTGTCAACTACTTTCAAGTCAACCTCTGTAGTAAAGATTCGTTCTTCAATTATTTCTTCGTCTTCTTCTTTCTTTCCTTTAGATCTACTGCTGTCTTTACGGTCTTTTCTATTAATAAGAATATAAGGTCAATGACTTGAAGTCATTAAAACAAGTACTATCTTACTTGTTGTCACGTTTGCGCTTAACCTTAACCTTCGAAACAGTTGGGTGTATCAAATTGCGAAGTAGTAACTTATGTGAGATTCGTCTCATCCTCAAAGGTAATGAGTCTTCACGAGTCTAAATATTAAATATTAGAGACAGAAAAAAAAAAGTACAACATCAGCGTAACTCCACCAAAAACCGATGGAAATCACGTGATAGCCAAGTAAAAATCAAGCTCGTTTAAAGAATTATTTGCAAGATAAATTAACCGCTTGATACTGAGCCAAACAGCATAGACACGTGCTTTTTGAAAAAGAAAATTCTGAAAAACAGCGTTAGACGTGCCTTGTAGTAAAATCCCTGGTAAAGCAATAAATCACCATTATCCAAAGAAGCAAGAACATAAGGCATAGCAAAAGGTGACCCAAGATTATATATACCAATATCCAAAGCACGTGGCGATTTAGATATTGAACTCCCTCCATCAGTTTCCATTTTATCTTCAGCTAATCTCAAATCCTTGCTCTTAGCAAGAGGCATGCCTTCAGTGAACTTTGGTACAAAGTAGACAAGCTTACAGTTATCTAAACGCCATATCTTCAATGTACCATTATCTGTAATACCTGCCAAGTATGTAGGCGATAGCATAGGTACAGAACCGACAAAGTATCTCTTGAACTTATCCATTCTTTTATCATTTTTTGTTGGTTTTGTCTTAAACTCAGAAGCATACATTTCACGTTCTTCTGGATCATCAAACCTTTCTTCATCAAGAGCTGGTCCAGTTCTTTGTTTTTTGTCTTGGTTATTATCATCAACGTCCATTGAAGATATATCCTCCCCCTCAACGTTAAATATACGACTCTGTCCAGGATCTTGAAACAAAGTGACGCATGTAAAATTATCCTATTAGAAAAAAATTAGTCCAAAAAAAAAAAGAATGTCTTTGCAAAGGAAGACGTACAGTCTTTTGTTTGAACTTATGGAGTACTAATTTCTTCGCTTCTGTAATAGTATATATCCTTAACCTACCAGAAAGAAACAAAACAAAGGCACAAGTCCCTTCAACTCCAGCAAATAGAATTTCGCCTTCATCTTCAATATCTTGTTTAGAAATTTTCTTCATGCCATGAAATAAGTATACAGCATCTGGTGTTACTTGTATCGTATGTTCATTATCAATTATATTACCAAAGAAAATAGTAGGTGCATCTGATATAAACTCAGCATCTTCATGCATATCCTCAAGGAGAACAGATTTCTTTCTTTGTAGAAGAGTTGTCGAATCTTCTGTTGATAGCAGAAGGTATGCATGCTGTAAGGCAACATCATCATTCTCATCAATAAGAACTGATGTATCATATGCGCTGAAAAATCTTTTATAGTCACGAACATCATGACAGGAAACAAGCTCCGGACGAATAGCACTCTAAACAAAAAGTCAACAAAAAATATTGAAGATCAACAAGACGCACCCTCACAACACCAATAGCGCCTGTGTGACTGTAACCAACGCAACACGCTGTTTGTACACCAACAGGAGATCCCTTTTTGAAGGCCGTATCAGCAATCTTTGTATGTGTGAAAGACGCAATAGGTGCCAATGTAATTAAAGAATCATCGACTCTGAACTTATATACATTATCCGCATCTTGTACAGCTCGTGCTGACTCCCGCGTCTTATACAACGCACGCAAGTCAACCTCTTCTTCTGTGAGGATTTCTCTACAGCAGAAATACATGTTAGCAAGAGCACAAAACTTTGAGGGACTTACTCAGGAACACCATTCGTTTCTTCTTCCTTTTTTTCTGGTAATTGAATAGATATTTCAGGTTCGTCCTTAACAACTTCAGTTTGTTCAGGTTCCCCTCGAGTATCTACTGTCTTTTGTCGCTTAGCTGGAGGCTCTTCAACATCTTTGTTATCGTCAATAGTGCTAGCAGGTACGGCCACTGTAGGTTCTTCTTTTGCATCAACTGCAGCATCTTTGTTCTCTACTACCGTTGTAATTTCCATTGGATCCTAAAACAATTAGACTCACACTTGAGCAACGACTTACATCTTTTACTGGTTCTGCTTTAACGTCTGGTATTTCCTGCTTAATTGGTGTTGTTGGAATACCATCTGGTTGAGCTTGCTGCTCTTCCTTTGTAAGTGTACTATCCTCAATATCAAGCTCATCTTCTACAGCCTCTTTCTCTGGCTCCGTTGGTGCCTTAGCACGTGGTTGTTTTGATACAGATAGCAACAATGAGTCACTGAGTTTAGAACCCAAAAAGACATAGCGAGAAGATAAAGTACACATCTTTAAAAAAAATAGTAAGCACTAGATGGAAACATGTGTTTTTCTACGTACTGTGGAAGCATATACTGATCGCCCAGAGTGTTCAATGTCAAATCTCTTCAAGCGGCCGCCACCAGATGGTAAGAGTCTAATAACATACAATGATCCAGTTTGTATTGAGATGAGAACATCAATTGGTGATAAAAAGGTGTATTGAAAATCCTCAATAGCTAATACAGGACCAGCTGTATCAAGAGGAAAATCAAGTTTATTCTGATCTCCAAAGTAGTTCAATGTTTGCCCATAGCGGTCTGTCTGATTAAGATATAGTACAGCGTTTGTAGACATCACCATAGCACCGCCTAAGATCGAATATTGAGCCATACAATGAAGAAAACAAGAAGGAGAAATGGTAGCGTACCGAGAGGTTGCGGAATGGGTATTACACGAAATGAGTTGTATGGTAAGCTCTTATGGCTCCATGCTTCATAACCTGTCTTTGCAGCAAGGGATATACCAATGGCTGTAACAGCAATAGTGTTTGAACGCTTAACAAGTCTTCCACACCATGTGACAGCAGGTTCGTGTAGAATTAATAGAGTTGGATCGTAGTAGCCCTCCAGGAAGATAATATCACGAATATGGACAATACCGAACTTTTTAAGATCTAGAACCCAACTAGATGGGAATTTACGTTGTACATCTCTACAGTGTAATCAGTAAACGATGGAAGCATACAAAGAAGATTTGTTTTCAAATAAACAAAAAAAAAGCAACAAGTTTTTTGTTCTTGGTACTGTGCTTACATTGTGCTTTTCTCAAACTCCTTTTGAACAATTTCAATCTTAACACGACTTTGAAGCCACCTTGCTTCTTTGTCTTTATCCGGCATTTGGTATAAAGCCTAAAACGATAAATATTAAATTTTTTCAATCAACGTCTAATAAACTTTTTGCAAACAAAGACGTACATCAATAAGCTGCTTCACTGGAAAATTATTATCAATAAAATATTTCATAGTATGGAAAGGAAGTGTTTGAATAGGTACATCGAAGGCTTCTCTTGACCAACTACAAAAGAAAAATGAGAAAAATCACGTGATCAATTTTGTCTTTTTGAAAATCAACTAGTGTACCCAAACAAGCGAATGAGGTGTTCGCAATCTTCAAAAGATAGCTTGGTTGCTAACTCTGCTTGATAGTTATAATAATTAGATAAACTTGCAAAAGTTATAGAGTCCTCCAAGTCAACAGTCTTATCATCAGCTGAAACGGCATTATCAGCAAACGTTCTTGGATCTTGACTGACAGGTAAAATCACAAGTTGTGTATTGAATATATTAATAACCGAACAACTATATAACAATGTAAGTGAACATAGTACTTATAATATCCATAACGAAGACCAAAAAATAAAAAAAACTTTCAAAAAAAGTGCAAATTAAATTTAGTTTAACTGAAATTGAAGCATCAAGTAGTCGTCAATTTCAATGATTACCGTGTTGCTGGGTCTACTAGGACTTTGGGTTCCCTTGTATTATTAAAGAGTCCGTCCTAAGAAATACATGAGCCAGGAGACAATAAAAATATGAGCCGTTGTTGACAACAATGTGGATTATTTACCAAAAAAATTATAAATGGCGTACACGCAAAGAATCATCGTTCTCGTAGAAGTGGAGCGATATAACGCGTATTTCATGTGCTGCAGTAGAAAATTCAACTATTGATAATTTAGCTTCTGCAAAGCTCATTGCAACAGCGTCAGTTAACCTGTTTGGTAATCTATACTGTGTTTAGAGCTGAATTAAGTTTTTTTGATTACCGTATCCTTTCCATTGATTGCACACGCCCAAACAGCTGATATTCGCCAACGAGAAGCAGTTTACCACGTTTTTTAACCACACTGTCCTCTGTTCCTCTTTGATCTGATTCGTCCTCTATCTGGTGATTTTTAGCCACAGCGCGTTATGTACACGGTTTAACGAGCAATTATTTTCAAATGTTTTGCGACATGTTACGTACAAGCTCTTCTGACAGCGCAAAAACCTGTAGCATTGTTCCTTTAGCGACAATTAGGTTTGTTTCATCAGGCGCAACGAAATTGGCCATGAGGGAGTGCTCCACAGCCGAAGGAAGCGTCACATTTTTGAACAATGCGTAGCTCATACTTGGCGTGAGGTGCGAGACAAGAAAAAAAAAGTCAAGTCCATTTCAGCGTCATCCTATCTACGCACGCCATAGTTCGTACCGACAAATATAACGCCTCTCAACACGACGTCGTACAGATGACAAGCTGGTTTGGGTCGTTTTGCCCTGGTAAACCTAAAACCGTTCGTAAACGACCTGAATACCGATGTTCGGATATGTACGCGCCCGTTTTACACGCGAGCTTTTAAAATTCCTCAAAAAAGTTATTTTATTTAACCGCAATTTGATAAACGTTACTACCATTCAATTACGCAGCGATGGTGCGTAACTTTATCTAAAACGATACAGTAATAATAAAATTTTGTTTAAAAACACTCCAGCCACTCATTAGAGTGACGTATTGCATATCATGTGTCACAACGACATATTACCTGTATGTCGTTGTGAATTAATACCGATCGTGCCCATCGTGCCACAAATCGGTAACACTGGCGGGTTTTTTAACTAGGAGCGAATTTTACGCGTTTCAGTACATTTTTTTTTCAGACACGTAACGTTTTGTAGCACGACTTGGCCTAAAGAGCTTTATGAGCTTATATGCTCGTACGACTTAGAAATTCACACAAAATGGCCTCTCATATGCAAGCACTTCGCTGTATCAACGCGGTTCTCTCCCGAACTCGAGAAAAACGGGCTATGGAGGCAATGGTCGCTTGATACTTTATCTCTACGTTGCCTTGCGAACTTTAAAGACGGAGAATTTGATGGTCTATACAAGCAATTCCACCGAAAGAAAAATCAACTTCGAATAAAATGTCGGTACGAAAAAGGAAGGAGACACGGTAGTTATAAGGAGTGGTATGTATCTGGACAGTTGAGAGAGCAATGTACTTATACAAATGGTAAGAATGAAGGTGTATTCACATGGTATTATGAGAATGGTAAGAAGAGAATAATGTGTATTTACAAAGGAGGTAAAAAACATGGGAATTTTCAATGGTTTCATAATAATGGACAACTCGGTACACTTGCTGTATATAATAATGGAAGAAGGCATGGTCGTTATGAAGAGCGTGAGTATTATGGACAAGTTGTTTTACGTCAAACATATAATGAAGGTACCTCTCATGGTAACTATAAAGAGTGGTATAAAAATGGTAAGATTAAAGTGAAAGGTTCTTATAATAGAGGTGAACTTCATGGAAAGTTTCAGTCGTATGATAAGTATGGTAACCTAGAACGTACTATTAACTTTGATAATGGAGACAAATTAGAGATTGTTCTTGCGTAGAGAACGACAAAAATGACAAACAAAAAAAACGAGCGCCGTTTGGCAAAAAATGTGAAAAAATAATCAGAAAACTTGTAATCCCTCATTTTCGTACAACGCGTTGGCTGCTAACTTATGCCCACACCCTTTATTGTATACGTAGTACATGAGATTCAAAGGTTGGATGATTATAATGGTTGTAGTAGGTGAATAACTGGCCAACAAAGTCAATTTTTTTCAGCACGTTTTTTTGTTTACAACTGTAGGTGTGGCTGAAGCGCGGTTTGGATTACCAGAATGACTTCTACAATACCACTCACTGCGAATGAGCGTACTTGCATGCTATTGAACCTACCAGTTGAAGTTCTACTAATTCTTGGTGATATTGACGCTGAAATCTTTGTTCTATGGCCTCTGCTATGCGCTAGGACTGCTGTAACATCCAGATACGACGCCGATTTTAATAAACATGGAAGGTTCAAAAAATGGCATTTCACAAACTGCAGACCCAGGAAACTAAAGTTTGCTTGGAATGCAAAGGGTAGTAAGGTGCTATCAAACCACTTCAAGTTGAAACGCCATTACCTCAAGGAAAACGTTAGATTTGAGCATGGAAAGAAGGACGGAGAGTATAAACTTTGGCACGTGAATGGACGGTTAATGGTTCATGGTTTTTGGAAAAATGATGTCCGAGAAGGCGATTTTAAGACTTGGTACAGTGATGGCAAAATTCATCGGCATTATCATTTTAAAGGTGGACGTAAACATGGTGAGTGTAAAACATGGACAGAGGATGGTGCAATAGAGATATTCAAATGGAAAAACGGAGTCAAACAAGTTGCGTTTGGCAATGATGGCAACTTAATGTTTACCTCTGAAGAAGCATCACGCACATTTATTCACACTATTACATCCCAGCATCAACGCGGTTATTATTCTCCATGGAAGCCGTAGGAGTATGAACATCACGTGATCTAGTATCGCAGATATTATTTAGCCGGTCCGGAAATGTAGTGACACTTTTTCGTTAGGCTTAAGCCTCAATTCACCACTTATTTATCATCATTAAACATGTTGAAGCTTGTCCTTATCTGTTCTCTTATTATTGCTGTAGCCGCTGTCGGTTTTAAAAACGATCCGTGTAACGGGTATGGTCTTTTGTTTCTCTTGTTTTGACAACCCACGTGTTTAGTTTAAATTTAAAATTAACTCTAATTTAGAGGCGCTTGTACCGTACAGTTCAAATCTATGCGTTTCGCTGGTTCTGTGCTTACCGCAGAGATTGAAAATACTGGATCTTCTCCTATTGATGCTGGAAATTTAGTAATGGAAACTGAAGGATACGGTGAGCAATCTTTTTCCGAAAAAAACCGAAAATAATAAATGTTTTTTAGGATGTATTGTTTTCTTGTGTATGTGGGGTGAGGGTCCTACACTTGATGACCCTACATGTTCTTGGCCTGGTATGAAGTACGTTACGACTTTTCATTCGAAATTTTTTCCGAAGCAGGCTTTTGGCCCTTTTTTGATACAGCGCAAACTTTGATTAATTATTCTTCTCTAGCTGCCAAAACGGTAACCTCATCAACGGTGGTGAGACCAAAGTAGTCACCATGGACTTTGAAGAAGCTCTAGAAGAAGCAAAACAAACTACAGGGTGTTGTGTATGTGCTCTGAATGTTTCTGCACTTTATTTTTTCCAAAGCTTAACTTTCTTTTGTAGTCTGTAGATAGAAGCTGTAACGCAACTCCTGGAGAAGCTGGATGCATGTTGAGAGGATTAGCTACATTCTCTAACGGTGGTGGAGACTACGCAAAAGTATTCGTTGAGTTTACATGTGACTTGAGCTCCAACGAGTGTACTGTCTAAAAGCTTTGCGAAAAAAATAAACGAAAGTTTGTGAAAAAAAAATAACAATTTTAATCTTTCTCTTTGAACAGCGCAGTTGAGGGTCAGGTAATAATTAGTCAAGTATTACTACACCATCATCTACAATGTTTGTGACATCCTCTGGTTTTTTACTTTCTCCACCACGTGCCATGTCTAATTTTATGATTTTTTTCTTATCTTCTAATGCATCGTGTTGTGTATCAAATACGCTCAGTTGTTTGTTCACGTTTATGTTACCAATGGTCATCTGTACCTCCCGTGAATTTTCTGGTTTATGTAAACGGAAAATACGCAAAGCTCCTTCGAAGTACGGTATCGTTTTTGCGTGTTGAAACGTGTGGTAATACAGCATGGCAATATTGTTGTAGATAAGTCCAAGATTCTGATGATTACGTCCATAAAGCTTCACAGTGAGTGCTTTGATATCAATGTACGCCTGAAGGGCCTTGGTATCTCGTTTTAAGTTCTTTAGAACCTACAGTTTTTCGGTTAATAACGCCTAACGGCTTGTAGTCTTTGACAAACCTCAATATACTCAAGTTGAGCGTTCCAATACTCTGTGCTGTCTTTACCATGCTTTTGGATTGCATCCTCAACTATTTGGGCTGCTATTGGTTCTGCTTTTTCAAAATCCCTTTGTTGGAAAGCAGCAATAAGTGCAGATCTGTCCATGGTGTTTGCGGTGTAAGTGTACTGAGTTTAAGGCTGGTACTTTTCTCTGAAAGCCTGTAAACTACCTGTTGGGCTATACTGCTACGCGTGACGAGCACAACAAACTATCTGGCTTAATACCTTCTTTTTTTGCCAAACTCAGTATACACCTCCAATCTCGCTGTAGGTTATCACTAGGTTGGATTTTTCGCTATATACCCTCTGTACTATTATGGCGGGTACGTTATTTACTTTATACTCTTGTTTTAACAATGTACAGAGGAACATCCATCCACACTGGACGTTAAAGGCGTTAGCAAATGGTTGCAAGCAAAAGGATTCGAGTCCATTATTGCAGCGTTTGAAGAGGAGGAAATAGATGGAGAGGCGTTATTTGAGATGAATAACGAGTTTCTAAAGGAAATGGGCTTAAAAATCGGACAACGAGCAAAATTATTAAAACTCCTTAAATTATACAACGAGGACGGTACGAACGAAAACTATATTAGAATCAAGCGACTAAATCGGATACTAGGTGTCGTAAAACAAGCGAAAGCGCCTACACCGCTCCCAAGGCCAGCAGAACTCACACAAAAGCCAACGGGACGCGCTCCAGCTAAAGCTGGAGATAGAAAATCATCTATGTCAGCAAAACGTCCAAACATGCCACCACGAGTAAGTAACAATTCCAATACCATGATCTTTGTATTTAACACTTATTTTCTTTTTCAGGCAGCTCCAAAACGGCCTCTTACGTCACCTCGAACGAGACCTAAGCGTCCAGTTAGCGTGACACCAAAACCACCTGTACAACAAGTAACCACTGCATCAACTGACACATCCGATAATACAACAGACGATCAACCTGCTGTGCCTGCACCAACTGAAAAACCGCCTCCTCCACAGGTAGAAACACTAGACCTAGCCCCAGACGTGGCGCCAACAGAAGCTGGCTCTGCAGCTACTAGTGAAGCAAGTGAGAAGCCTTCTTGTACGTTGGTATTTGTGAAAGGAGTTATTTATTCTGATTTGTTTCTTTTTTTTTTTAGCTTCTCGTAGTTCAGGTAATAGTGGTGGTGTTTTAGTACGTTTTAAACGTTGGTTAAGTAAAACCACTTCACAAGAGGATAGTCTTGTGTTATCAGGTCCTACTGGATTTGTTCATAAAACACATGTTGGATTTAATACAGAAACTAGCATGTTTGATGTACGAGAAGTTTTTCTTTTTTTTTTTTGCTTTTTGTGGCTTAGCAAACGTCTATGTGACTGATTCAATATTTTATGTCGTTTATTTATTGTGTAGGTTAAAGATATTCCACCAGAGTGGAAAGATTTATTCAAGCGTGTTGGTAAGGAAGACCCTATAGAAAAACTTTTATTTCTTTTTCAAATGTTTTTTTGTTTTATTAAAGTTTATGTTCTTTACTAGGTATTAAGCCAAGTGATCTCCGAAACGAGAAAGTAGCACCACTTATATTTTCTGAGATTGAAAAAACAGACTTCCAAGCAGAAGAGGAAGATGAAGAAGAAACAGAAGGTAAGTATCACGCTTCATCAAAAAACAAACAAAAAAAAACAATCCAACTAAAAAAAAATAAAACAGAAGGAGATAAATCTGATTCAGATAGTAAAGAAACCTCCCCTTTACCCAAAACACCGTAAGCAATATACCAACAATGAACTCTAACGGTTAAAAAGTGAGAAAAAGGTAAACACAACCCAGAAGCCGCCACCGCCTACGCCACCTGCCAGTCAAAACCGCGGCCAGCAGTACGTGTTTCTCACTATTATACATTTCTTTTTAAGCCATTTTCTTGAAATCTTGAAAAAAAAAAAAAGAAAACGTCTTGTTAAAGGTTTTCTTTGCTTGTCTGCGCATTTTGTGTTGCTTATGGTTTTTTAATTTTGTTACCCTTCTTGTTAACCATTGACCAACTCGTTGTTGATAGGTTTGCTGCACAACTAGCGGCACAAAGCGGCCGTTTACAACATGTAAAAGAAGATGAGAAAAACCAAAAGAACACAACAACACCAGGATCACTTGAACATCGTTTACAACAAGCAATGGCAAAATACAGAAAAGCTGTAGATGGTCAAGATCACGTAGATGATGAAGATGATGAGGATTGGGACGATTAAACTAGAACAGAAAAACCAACAAAAAAAAAAAGAAGTCTGACCTTCCTTTATCTTATTTCTTTCCAAAAGTTTGTTCACAAACTCTTTTGGTTTTCTTTTAAATCTTTTTATGTGTTAAATAAAAGTTAAAATATAAGCCGTTAATTTGCTTGATTGATCTTGATTAATAAGAATAAAATAGGAAATTGATAGCATTCACAAAATTGCAAGCAAGTGTAACCGCTTTCACAAAGGCAATTCAAAACTACTTGGACATTTAAACACCACAATATTCACTGCAACTCTACCGTTCTTCAAATGGTACCAAAAAATACAGTCCGCAGCAATTTTTCTCCATGATTGACCAAGCTGGCTTTGCTTCCATTTTTGATTTTTTTTTCAAAAAACAATATTGAAGGCTTTGGACCCACATATGTACAACGTTGACATTTACAGTGACTGGGGATATACAAAACACTACCACATGTGGGTCATGGAAAAGCACAAACAGAAACTTTTATTTGAACAAAATTCGAAGAATCTTTTTTGGTATTTTATTCAAAACTGCAAATATTCGTATTTTGAGAACGTTATGCAACTCTAAAATACCCATGGCAGTGCTTTAAACAACCGTTAGAGCTACTTTCATATTCAATCCATAGGCAAGTCTCGTTCAGAGTAACAATTACTGCCATGCAATGAGTGATGTTTATTAAACTACAAAGAACTTACAAACGCTTAGCAATTAGGTAAAACGCCACACATAACTGTGAAATGATCACTTTCTATTGGCATAAAGAAATTAACTGCGATTGATTTAATACAGAATGACAAGAAATGTTCAACACAAATCTACAGGTATTAAAGTTAGTATTTCAGAAGTACTACCAACAAAAAATGTGTACTCTTGTTCCTCCGCTGACTAAAGCACGAATTTCTTTCTTTGTGTTAAATACTGGTCCGCCAGAGTTTCCCTAAACAATAAGTGAGATTAAAAACCAAAAAAACAGGTGACTTGCAGAGTTCAGTGAAGTATCTTCGCTATAATATAAATGGAGAGGAGAGTGTTTACTGATAGTACCAGAAGTGACATACTGATAGCCACTACCATCCGATGGATAACCAAGAGTTAATATCGTAGTACCAGTGCCCCAACGCCCTGTTTGAAAACCATAATGACCGTTCTCTTAACTTAAAGTAAGGTGCTAAATTAGAAAAAAAAGGTAATACGTACGAAAGTCGTTATCCACCTCTATGATACCCCAATCATCCTCGTTTGCTCCATCATCCGCCCACTCATGTGAAACCCACATATTGTGAACTAGCTCTCGCCCATAAGGTTCTGTGTTTCCGTCTCTTCCTGCCACAACATACGTTGAATCAGTCTCTACATGTAGTTACTACAAGCAAACAGTTTCATAAAACGCACGCCAGTCATGCCAACTTCCTCCATCACCCTCATGTAAACAATGTCCAGCTGTCAATACGTATTTGGGGCCAACAACAACACCAGAACAAATGTGATTGGGAAATTGTATCTACAACAATTAACGTGACAACATAGAACAATATTGCGATTAAAGTACGTACAAATACAACGTTCTTATTTAAAAAATCTGCTGTCGTATCTGGTATTCTTGATCTCGTACCAAGTAAGTGTCTCTTAACATCGTTCTCAGTAAACGCTGATTCTTCTGGAACAGTTTCTCGCTTTTTTCTCCTTTCAAGTCGTTGTTTTTGCTTTTGAAAAGTTGTTGGATCGAAATCAACTTTGTATTCTTGACCATCACGTGTGATTCCCAAAAGACCCTTTGGTGGTTGTTTCTTACCTCTATGCCTCCTCTAAAGAATAAAAGTATAAAAAATCACGTGGGTTGTGGTTTTAAAGTTTGCGTACGAGTTTTAGTGTTGGTGGTGAATACTTGTTGGTGAAGTGAGCTTTGCCAAGCATACGTATGTTCGCATTGCGTAAAAGTCTGTTCTTTCGAAGCTCTTTGATAAACTCTTGTCTGGATTCAGTAGATACTACTAAAGCAAAGAGAAGTAACAGTAAGAGATGCTTTAACATGTTGCGAGTACTCAGTTTTTTGGTTGTTTTTGGTTTGTGTTTCATTTTGTTATCGTCATGTCCTTGTCATTTCCCTAACGAATGGCAAGGCTCATTCATTGCGAACACGCGAGTTTAAAGCGATTTTAAACATGCCTACAGCAGAACAAAACAATATGTACACATGATAAAAACATTTACAGATCACATCGTTTAAATTCTTCACTTTGTTTTTGCCCCTTGAAAGTACTGTTTTTATGAGATAAATAAAATTCAAGGACTCCCTTAGGGAAAAAAGTAGAGAATTTGAACGATGTGAATTGTAAAATCTTATGTGAACTAAAACTAGCAATATTATAAAACGAAACAATATGTGTAAATTGCTTGTTAGCGCGTCCTTGAGGCCAAGTATAAATTCACACTTTATTTCGCTAGTACGTAAAAAATTGTCCGCAAGTCATACAGTAAATAGCTTGTTATCGAAGATGTATCTTCTATGTTTATTACTACAAAATTTGCGAAGGGTACTGGACCAAATACCAAACAAACTAGGCGACTAAACTAGTCTGATGTAGTTCATTGTGTAGGAGAGGAAACAGCTTCTAGCTTTGCCATTGCTCAATGAAACGCGTACTATACCAACGCACGCCCATTCCAAAACACCACAATCGTGTCGCTGTTTGCTAGGAGCTAGAGAAGTATGTGGGAAAATAGAGTTCGGGTTTTGAAATGAGGCAACTAGTTGGAATACTACAATGTCACTACTTCCTGTTAGTACTGAAACATTGTAGATGTATCACATAACGTGTAATAACAGCCGCAAAGTCTGTAATGTGAACAAAATCACGTGATAAAAAAAGTTGAACAGGCCTTGCCTTTTATAAAAACAGTATTTTCATTGTAGGATTTAAATGCCTCGAACTTTGCCTAACTTCTCATTGCAACATTACTCGTGTAGTTGCTCACTGCTAAATACGAGAAAATAACACGACAACAGATCGAAAGGGTAATGTAGTCGTCACTTGAACAGCCTAAACTGCGAAGGCTATTTAGTCAATGTTTTTCATCATTAAAAAAACTCGAGCCTTCAACAACTGCCACAGCATATCGTTATGCGTATGGTAGCAAAGTATCCGGTTTGAAGCTTGTGCATGATAGCCAACGCACCTACAATTAAGATTTAGTGTTAATCGTATCGCCAGTGCGCTTGTTCGATGACGAAATCGTCGTTTGATCCGAGGTATTTCCTTGTTTTCTTTTTCTCTCCAAAACCACCTCAAAACCCTGCAAATACTTACAATACGCGTAGATAACGTTTTACATTACATGTCATCGGTTCTTTGACTTTTAGCGTTGTTTAGCACTAAACAAATACCTCAACCTCACACTAATGGGTACGTTAACTCGGCTGCGCTACTTTTCCTTGAGAGCAATAAAAACCTACAAAAAAAAACGACAATGATTACCAACAGTCCACGAACTCTGAATGCCTGCACAGCAACGAGTGGTTTACTGCTCACCTTTTGATCTCAATATACAAACAAATGAAACTTCGAACAAAAAACTAAATTACAATTTCGAAAACAACGCAATTACATTTGTTCTTACGTTATTATCGTAGATACGCCGTCTATCCTACCTACTCGATGTCAACACTCCACTGCATTATGCACTGCCAGACAAACAAGTAACCTTGCTATCGAGCAGATCATTCATCGATGATTTGTTTTTTGGTCGATCTTAGCATTTTTATGCTTTGCTTTGACCCTACTTGCTCTCTTATGACAAGTTCCTTTATTTCAGGGCTCTATGGGAATATAACCTTTCCGATGGAGCTTAGTGATAAAGATACGAACGCTTGGTTATGTTTTTTTATTGAGTTTCGTCTGGACATATTTTTCGAAAGAAAATAAACATCTTGTGCTCGTTTCCTGTCTCAACGTAGGAGCTGCGCTCATTCGCACTTGTGCTGCTGTACATGTTGATGATATTCGTCCAAATTAGAACAAGTTTTGTGGTTTTATCTATTTACAGTTGTTGCTTGTACCATCGTTAACTTGGCCTCGTGGGTCGATTAGGGTTTGTGCGTGTCAACCTGTTCGTGGCTTCTTGGTTTTTTGTTGAGACAGTAAATTATCTTGTAAAAGTGCTTCTAAATGTATAGGATCTACTCTTCCAAGCGATTCTAGTGTGTTGATTGTTTGTTCGCTGCGTTCAAACTCTTTTTTCAATTGATGCTTTGTCAATAGCATTGAATTAAACTCAAATGCTATGATATCTCATTAAAAATAATAATGGTAACGTTATTGTACCTTCTCTGACGTTTTGTTGATATCTTTTGCGTATTTTAGGTGGTAATTGCTTCCCTACGCGTGCATAACGCCTGTACAGTGCATGAACAGCTGTAGCCATCTGAGTTTAACAACTAAATTTCAGAGCAAGTCAAACTGTATAAGGCACTCTTACAACCTCCCCAGATGGATAAAGAGGCTCTTGCATCGAAAGCACAGCACCTACAAAAAGAACTAAGCAATGTGGGTAGACGCCGATTATTTTTTGGTTTTAAGAGCCTGGGGATAATCGCAGCTGTTGCTAGTTTACCTATAGCGGTTTACACGTATCTTAAACTTCATGATCCTACAAACACGTTTAAAGGCACAGAACTACCACTAGTAAATCTAGAAGACTTGAGAAAGGTATCATACAGTGATGCAGGCCCGTCAAACGGATTTCCTGTATTTGCGTTCCATGGCTCTGGCGCACGCTTTGATCTTGATCTATTTGGATCAAATAAACTACCTAACTCATTAAAATCAAAAAACGTAAGGCTCATATCGCTCGATCGACCTGGTTACGCAAGAAGCTCCAAAAAGCCTGGATTTACCCCGTTCTCATACTCAGAAGATGTACTGGAAATAGCTAACAAATTACAAATTGAAAAGTTTTCAATTTTGGGAATCGGTTCAGGAGGCCTCTATGCGCTTGGATGCGCTTCCAAAATACCACCAGAGCGCCTTAAGAATATTGCTGTAGTAGCTGGCACTGGATACAGTACATGGCCTGGTGCTCCAGAAGGAGATAGCTTTACACGTAACGCTGTACTCTACGCGCCTCCAGTGGCTGAGAGCTTGATGCTGTTGCTACGTGATCGTCTTTTTAGTAACCCAGCCGCAATACGTAAATCTCTCATTTCTGGTTCTCCTAGTGATGCTGAATTACTTCGCAATATACCTGTAGATCCAAAGCTAACCATAGAAGGACTTAGGTAAGTCATTTAAACCTCTGACAGCTGAAAAACTTAGTGTTTTTTTCTTTTTCGTTATTCTCACCTTCTCTCAAAACTAACCTTATTAGACCTGGTGTACATGGTCTATTACAAGATATGAAGAACCAGTATACACCACAGAGAGATTTCGAGCTCTCTTCTATCACAAGACATGTTTCAATTTTTCACGGAAGAGACGATAATTCAAGTCCTTTGTCTTGGGCTTATTATTTTGACAAAAATCTACAAAATAGTTCATTACATATAACCAATGAAGGACATTTATCAACATTTTATAATAACTTTGATGATATTATAGAGTCTTTGGTAGACAACAACGAAGAAAAATGAACAAGAAAAAAAAAGTGTCTTTTTGAACAAAATAAAATATTTAGAATAGAATACAATTCTGCTGGTTTGTTTCATCGAATTATGCCGGTTACATACGCCAACACAACATGGTTGAAGTTATTCGCTCCACCATGATTATTCCGTTATGACATGGCCATGAAATAGTTAACAAAAAGCCAAATGACAATAGTTCTTTGAACAGCTCTGAGCATGAAAAACCGGTAGTGTTACATACTCCAAGTGAAGCACACAAGTTCTTGAATATTGCTGGTCAATAACTAGCAATCGTGTAGTCGTTTCTCAATTGTGTAAGGAGCCACATGGTTTCTTTTGTGACAATGCGATAAATGTTGACAATGAAATAAAATTACAAATCAGTGTTTATTGATAACATTATAGCCAATTTCCACTAAATCTTTCTTCCTCCCATACTCTACCTTTCTTATGGTACCCTCTTTGTTCCCAAAATCCTTTCTTTTCGTTCTTGCAAAACTCCAGTTTGGTAAGAAATTTAGAACCTTTCCAACCTAGCATTGGGGTAAGAAAGAGTGCGCTTTTTTTTAAAGTTCAACTTTCTTATAAATTTGTTGCAACTTTGCCGTACCATAAAGATGTGGTATTATTATTCTTATCGTCCCATGTTTTGCTGGAAGTGGTTTACCATCATATTCAAAAGCTATAAAAGCGTCATCACGGTAGATGTCCTCTCTATCAACCTATTAACTTCGTCAGTAAAGCACTGGGTGTAAACGATAAAAAACTCTTTTCCAATTAAAGTTGCTTTGAAAATTCTGTAAATATATAGTCATTTGTGACACTCTAGTGTGTAGGACAAGCTTCCCACGAAAGGTTTAACAAACCTCCCTGAGTGTAGTAGACAAGTACGTAAAATTTTCATTTCAAAGTCCAAAAAAAAAGAAAAGATGATAAAAATACTTCATTCACGTGATAATTATCGCGTACATTTGTTGTATACCCATCAGCGCCATACTGTAGAATTGATTTCCAGTGCTTTTGTGGTTCTAAGGTATCAATAAAAGTCTTTAACGGGATGCCAGTAAACGTCATGTCTAACTTTGACCAAGAAGTTACCTGAAGTTTCAGGTTAGTAAAAAGCGTATTTAGGCTCTTATGCGTACGCAATGAAAGTCGATTGTGTAGGTTTTAACGCCGAGTTGTTTTAATTGCTTTAAAGTGAACGTTGCTGGTTTACAGTATCCTGTAATCTCTAACTACATAACGTAAGTAATTGTGAGTGCTGTTTGACGGAGTTTACCTTCCATGTCTCCAAATCAATTTTGGGGCGTTTTCCTATCTCCTGTGTACACGTTAGTGGTGTTTGAAGTCAACTTAGAAAATACGCACCATAACAGTAAACCTTTTGCTCAATTTTTGTCCTGGTGGTATTCTATCTTTGGTAGCTGCTGATTTACCCTTTTTGAGGTACGCTTTCTTCGTAGCCTGTGTAATGTCAATATCATCCGGGTTTCGCTTTCATAGCGTTTAATAGTACCTCTTTCGCGCGAATTGCCCGCTGTAGACCTTCATTATCTTCTATTTCTATTGATTGTGTTTCTTCGCTTTCGCTATTACTCTCAGTTACTTGTTCTTGCGTTGCTACTTGTCCCATTATGTTTATTGTAGTATGTTGTGTCCACGCCAAATGACGATTGGCCAAAATTTCACTGAATTATACACGAAAAAAAGTACGTTGAAGTTCGTCACCTTACATTGAAATTCATCAAAATAATATAGTTTGCTTTACACGCAAGATACGAAAAGACACTTAGGGACTGAATTCTACTGAGAGTCAATGAACACGTGAGATCTCACAAAGCGAAAAAAACAGTTTTTGTTTGTGCACTTTTCATATTTACTGGACAGTACCTCTGATATTGACAAGGCAGAACCTCGCCCATACCAAAATATCGTCCCCATTGATACAAGGGGCGTCTATTGACAGCCGAATTGGTACTGGTTAAGCTGTTTGTTAAATTTTAGATCAAAGAGAAGACGAAGAGTAAAGCTTGTTGTGGTTGCAATAAGGTCCAACGCGAACGTGGGCAGTAACAAGTCTCATCGTCGCGAAGCTAGAAGATTGCATTCAGTACCCATAATGGTAGAATGTGCTCCCATGTTGAAAAAAAGTAGAAATTAGAAGAAAAAAGCATACATTTTGTTTGGTAATTCTGTGAAAAACGTCATCAATATTAAAAAAAACGCACAGAAAACCAAAACACATTAAGGTCATGCAAGAGTTTGATTACGTAAACGAAGATGGTAAAAAGCTATACGCTACATACCAAAGTCCAAAAGAAAAAGAGCCAATCGCCTTAATATTGTGGCTCCATGGCATGCACGGCCATCACAGTACGTGAATACACCATTAACGTCTTGTTAATTTAAGAAATACGTCGTTTAAAGCTAAAACTGTTATTTTTAGCTTCAGAACCAGATCAAGCGTTTATTAAGGCTATGGTAAAGTGTGGTATAGCTGTAGTTGGATATGATCAAAGAGGACACGGTAAATCAGTAACAGATAAACAAAGAGGTTATATTCAAAGCTGGAAACATTTTATTAACGATGCCGAGTACTTTGTAGAGAGCTACTTTGCAGGCACGTAAAAATCAATTAACGACTTCCACAAAAAAAATCTCGAAGTTGAGATTCTTGTTTTTCTACAACATGCGAGTCCTGTAGACCTTTTATTATGGATGCATTACAATGCCATTGTATTTTTTTGTACTCTGTGACGTTGTTATTACAATGCAAGCGGTCTTGAGTGCTTCGAAAGACGCTAAAGTATGGTTCTAATAGTTTTTTAATTAGGTAACATACCAGAAGTACAGAGACTTGATGTTCCTTTTTATATTGCTGGAGCCTCTATGGGAGGATGCATAACGCTATTAACAGCTTTGAGAGTCCAAGAAGCTATTGCCAACGATTTAATAGACGATACAGGATTATTCTGTGGTGCAATTATGCTCGCTCCAGCACTTTACAATGACCTTGAACCACCGTGGATTATTGTACAAGCTCTCAAGTACAAGACACTTTAAGCTTTTATTTAATCTCCTTACTTATTGTTTTTATAAGAATGGTAGCTGCTCTTGGAGGTGGTAAACTTAAATGGGGACCTAAACCAGATCCTACGAAGTTTGAATCTCAAGAAAACTATGACGACTTTTGTAGCGATCCTTATACCTACTCTGATGCAATGCACCTCTCATTGGGAAAAAACGTCCTAGAAATGACAGATTATGCAAAGGTACGCTTCCTGATGAAGAAAACAAAACTTGTTGAGCACATGCTAATTTTGTTTTAGACTATCCTTGATAGAGTAACTTTTCCTTTCCTTATTGTGCATCATAATGGAGATCCAATGATTCCAGTTCAAGGAAGTCATCTCATATTAAAACAGTGTAAATCAACAGATAAAACATTAAAAGTAGTTGACACTGATGCGTGTATAGATACACATCTAATCTTTGTACGAGTGAACTAGAAAAACCAAGTTTTTTTTAATCTAACATGCACATCTTAGAACAAGAAACCTGCTCTTAAACACGTTACCAAGTGGGTAAAAAAAAGCGTCAAGGTACATTTCTTGCAAAATACCACTCTTTGGCATTTATCACGTGACTGACTGAATTTATTAGGCGCACAACAAGGAAAACGATACATCTGCTACTCATTCTAAGAAAAAAGGAAAGAAAAATGCAAAGGTAATTGATCGTAATCACCTTCGCTTCATCAAATGACCTAACTCTTTTTTAGACTCAAGATAGCGAAAATAATGCATCTGTTCCAGATTCTTGAAAAAAAATAAAAAAAGCACGCAGAAGAGAACAAGAAAAGACATAGAAGAAAAACCAATGTAGATAAAAAAAAACCCAAGAATAATAAAAGGAGTGTTTTACTATTAATAACACGTTTATTTATTGTAGAATGTGAAGATTCTCATATTCTGGGTCATGTGGTCGTGTTGGGTAACAACTACAGTACAAGTCTCTTCTATAGTATCTGGTTTTTGGTGCATATACGATCTGACAGTTAGGAATAGATCCAGAAGGTGGTAGAGGAGATGGTACATTGCAACAAATACAAAAGAACGTTGGCTTGGTACCGTTGTTTGCTGATGGTGCTGGGTACGGCGTTGGCGTAGTACCGTTGTTTGCTGATGGTGCTGGGTACGGCGTTGGGGTTGTGCCGTTTCCTGCTGGCGCTGGATATGGTGTTGGTGTGGTGCCGTTTGAAGATGATGGCGCAGTTCCGTTTGTAGCTGGAGGGAATGGCATTGGATTGGTACCGTTCGAAGTGCCGTTTGATGCTGATGGCGCAGTTCCGTTTGTAGCTGGAGGGAATGGTGTTGGATTGGTACCATTCGAAGTGCCATTTGTCGCTGGTGCTGTGCCGTTTGTTGTTGTGTTTGCTAGCAAAACACCACGTTCTACTGGGGCTGCGGCCATAGTCGGCATTGCTTGAACTGGAGCAGTTGGTGCGGCAGTATGTCTTCCCTGAACTGAAGCAGTTGGTGCGGCAGTATGTCTTCCCTGAACTGAAGCAGTTGGTGCGGCAGTATGTCTTCCCTGAACTGAAGCAGTTGGTGAGGCAGTATATCTTCCTTGAACTGGGGCTTGAACTGAAGCAGTTGGTGCGGCAGTATATCTTCCCTGAACTGGGGCTTGAACTGGAGTTTCGATGTTTCCTGCATAATCACCTCCTGCAATTGCATTGTCGTTTTGATCTAAAGACAAGCGGGCTATACGTTTACGAAGAGGTTGAGTTGCTAGAGCCCCTAAGATACATAGAGCTAATACTATGACTAGTGATTGTTTTTGAAGCATTGTTGTTTATCGTGTTGAGCTTGTAAATAATGACATATTTTAACTAAACGTTTCCCAAAAAAACAAAAAACGAAGAAAATTGCATGGTGCAAATGGGATTTTCCGCTTTCGTTGCTTAGAATCGTTCAAATAACTATTATGGATGTATATAATACATATTAGCACTTATTCAATTGCATGGTGCAATTTTAAATCACATTTTTTCAAATTTTTGAATTTTGTGAGTTTTCTGTTTTCTGATATACTTGGGAACCTCATAATAAAGTTACACTCGCTTGGACGTACGCTTGCGTAGTGATTTGTCAAGACTTAAATAGATTTAGAAGTTGTTTCTCCTTTTAGAGCAACAACATTTCTAGCGATTCCACAATTCTGATGTTCCTAACGTGTATCTCGTGGCGTGTGAAACATCTTGAATAGACTTCGAGTGGCTTCGTGAACAAGTTTCGTGATAATAACATCCCAATAGACTATAGGCGTCGATAATGGTTTACATAGTCTACACGAAACATCACGGTGCCAATATGTGAACGATTATAGTAAAATACAAGAACCTAAAATTAGCGAATAAGGAAAGAGTAGGAGCGTGAAGCTTTCACAGAACAATAACGAATAAACCATGAATATATAGGTGTAAGCCATCTAAGTGATCACGTGACGCATGTATATGACATAACGTTCTATCAAAACATCTCTTTTGATCAAGTTCGGGATTACCACTCGTTTCTTTTTGTCCAGTTTTTGAATATTATTACCGTAGGTGCCCATGCTTCAAAAACAGTCTATAAACTGTGCTCTTAACGATTTTTTGCCCAAAAAAAAATGTTGTAGTAAATTCCTTCTCGTAACTTCTTTTATGATGTCTTTCAGATCTTTGTAATCAGCTCTTTTTGTGAGTGTTGGTGGTTTTCATTTCGGAATTGACCCAGATTATCGTTAAACAACAGTAATGTTCTACATCTCGCTAGCTATGTCAACTTTTGGATTTCTTTTTTTTTTCAACAATCAATACTTAACGTCAAGTTTTGTTGATTTTAGGTTCTCTCAATACCACTCATAAACGCCATGGAGCATATCAAACTTTTTGTTATTGGAGATAGAGCAGTTGGTACGCGAATAGTTGTTTAACATTAATATTCATTTATTTAGGCAAAACAAGCTTGCTTCTGGCAGGTTTGGTAAACAGAGGAATATATAATACTTACATTAGCTAAAGAAAAATCAAATTGTGTTGTCATGTGAATCAAATAATACTACGAGTAGTAATATTTCAACTTTTTGCAACAAAGAGAGCAAGACATAAATATGCAAGAAAACTCGCACTGTTTTCGCAACTTCCGCCTCTGCCTTTAAAACTCCAAACCACAAATCCACACGGTTATTCTACGCACAACAAATCCGTATAGAGTTGGTAAGTTTTAAATAAAAATCGTCATGCCTCGATGAATATTCGTGACAACTCCTTCTACCGAGTTTGAGTTATCCATAAAAACCACAACAATGGTTCAAACAATACTGAAAACCAACAAGCACTACGTGTTGTTGAAGGTTTATTTTTAGACATTATTTATCTCAGTCCCTTTTGTTATAACAACTGGGCTAGTACCATGTACACCTTTAGCATCTGAGCTATTGGTAGTTTGACCAACTGTAACATCCTCTGTAACAACATAGCCGTCTGTTGTTTTTCTAAGCTTCAAAGAGAAACCAGGGAATGCGTAGTTTGTTTCTGATTCTTTTTTTCCTTTAACTTCTCTTTCGTCGTTATCGCAGGCACCAGAGTCGTTGTCGTAGTGTGTACGATAACAATACGTTATTGTTGCTGTATTATCACTTAGTAGTTCAATAGTTGTCTCCGATGAATAGCTACGCCATACGCTTCCCTGTGCTATTGTTGTCATGCTGTTGTTTGTTTTGTTGTTGAGAATTATTAATAATAAACAAGCAACGGAATTTGGTGGGTCAAGGTCAAATACGTTCTGTGAACGATTTCCGGCGACTCGCCAAAGGAATTGAGGTAAAACGTTAAACGAACAGATTGATCTGTGTTTCAAAGTGCCTTGTTGTCGAACAGTTTCATTGCATGGATTATTTATTTCGCTTACCATATAGGTAGGCCAAAAGCATAGACTATCAACTTATCGTGCTACGGATTTAGTGTATAAACCCCGAAAGAATATGTCAAGTAAAAGATTCGCCTTTGCTTTTTATGATCCAATTATTGTCTACCAAATAGGTGCGTGTTCATATACTACTCAATGACGGATTAGAAACTTCCAATGATCGAAGAATAATGGTGAAGAGACATACTAAACATCTCAATAAAACGATAATAGTGTCTAGCAATTTTGTAGAGTTTTGAAAACGGAAACATGTGCGACCTGGCACAAGCTAGTCACAGCGGTTCCTTCGGAGCCAGGCATACAGCCCCAAACAGAGTTTAGTATGAAGCTGAGAGATAACCAGTATGTACTAAAGCGCCCTTTAACGTTGTACACAGTGGGTTCAACGTTTCCAACATTTCTAGCATTCAAAAAAAGTAGCCTACATTTTTCTTCAAAAAGAAAACAACAAATTGCACCAAGTGAACCCGTTCTCATCCACAACAAGTATACTCCATTACAACTATACCTAATATATACACGAAAGACCCAGTCTATACACCAACAATACTTTGCTTTCAAAATAAAACATTGACTCTTTTTTTGTAATTACAACTTTTTTTTTCTTAGAAGTTCGTTTTTCTTTTTCGTTCTTGGTTTCTTTCAAGACTTCTTAGAATCTTGACCCCATATCTGATCAATACCCCAGCTAGACCAAAAACTTGTATCAGTACTATTACTAGGCTTATTACTACCCATCTCAGGTACAATAACATCCTTATAAACCAAGCTGAAGAGCTTAATAATCCTTAAAATCTTTTCTTCTCGAACATCGAAAACATCAGTCTTTTTTTGTTGTTTCTTGAATGAATGCCTCTTCTTTTTCCTGGTATCAAATCCATCCATAGCAAATACATCTTGAAACTCTAATTGATCAAAAGAGTCTAAGCTTGCTTGCGAAGAACTACGTGACAAAGGCTCTTCAGTAGTAGCTTTTGAACCCATAGACATCTCAACATTGCTCCAATGACTTGATAGTCCAGGGCTAGGAGTGAACATAGCAGGGCTTGATGATGCTGGTATTGTTGTCATGTTTGATGTACCAGGACTAGGAGAAAAACCAAGAGGACTACGACCCAAAGAACCATTCTTAGGTGATAGATCAAGAGTACTCATAAGCTGCCAACTACCGCATTGAATATCATCTTCCGCATCATGTAATTCAACACGCTCTGTCTTTACAGGGCCACCAGAAGCGTGAACAATAATAGATCTCATAGGCATAGCAGCAGATGAAGAAGTAGTAGATGATGGCGATGAGTCTTCATTCTTATATGTATTATTAAAATTCTTCTCTCTATTCTTCTTGTTCTCTTCATATTGTGTTTTTATATGATGAAGAGAAAATGTTTTTTCTTTAAGACTACAAAGCATATAAAATGTAAACATAAATATATCCTCTCCACGACGCTGTCTATCAGAGAAGTGATGACGGAAAAGCATCCAATCGTATCCTATTGTAAGATAAAGCATCTCTTCAGCTGTAAGAGAAGCATGAACAAGACCATCAGCCCAAAGAAGAATACGAAGAAGAGAAATAAACATTGGCGTTCTATCCCAACCAGAAATACAGTGTATGAGAATACCTCCCGTTTCATCATCACATAGAAGGTATAGCATCTAAGTACATCAATAAACACCAGTTGAGAGGTAACTCAAGTTCAATTTCGCGAAAAAGCGAGAAAAAAAACCTCGGAAAAACGGGAAAAAGAAATCGTTTTTGAGCGACTAGTAATGCGTACGCGGAGTAAGTAATTCTGTGTTAGCGTTGTGATATCCCATTGCTTGTATTTTTGCCAGTTTATCATAGGCATAACACACATTTCTTCATCAACATTAAGAAGGCATTTCTTGGCTTTATTCCAATCAAAGACCATCGACTTTGCTAAAACAAGCGAAAAAACAGTAAGAAAACAGGTTACTGTAAAAAAAAATCACGTGAACAATTTGTTCTTGTGAAGAACAAAAGAAATAGAGTTGGAGTGTAGAACACTGAAAACCTTATTCGGAGCAAGAAGCGAAGTACGTACAAGTATTATCAGGGTTATTAATCTTGAAATTATTAAAAAATTCTACGCCTGGGTATGGCATACTGAGCAACCGAAATCGGTTATAGCGACCGTGACGATCATTCTTCTCACTTGAACATATAGTAACACCATATTTCTTTCGGGTATTTTCAACCATAAAGTCACAAATATGACTACAAGTAAGTTAAAAAATTTTCTATTTCAAGAAAAATTAAAAATAGATTTTTTTTGGCAACGTACGTTACGCCCAAGCCTTGAATTAAATCAATATCAAATGATCTATGTTTATCAACTGTAGAACGGTAATTATTATGATCGAATTCAAGCTCTGAATCTAAGGGGACGTAAGTCAAAAACCAACAAAAAAAAACCCGAAACAAAAAAAAAAGAAAAGATCATTGCAAGTCCACAAAAAGAAACATACCAGAATCTAAGCTATCTGTGCTTGTTTTCACTTCAGATGACTGAAATAAAGAAACAGCAACTGCATCTTTTAACGAATTAACACCAGACTGTAATGTACACTCTAGCTTTTGAGATAACGTCGAAGAACGACAAATCAGGCGACCATTTACTACTAGAACTGGTAATGGAAATCTCGTTCTTACCTAAATAAAAAACAAATCAGAACAATGTATTAACACAAGCACAGTCAGAACTACAGCAAAACAACAAAATAAAAAAGAAAAAACCGTCAGGAACTGATAATTTTGGCAACAATGTTTTGTAATTATATTGCCGTCATATTATTGCCATTGCTTTATTTGTGCGTGTGAGGATACTTTTAGGAAAGAAATCCAAATACACAAATAAAGAAAGACCAGTCGTTAAAATATGCGTTTATAATTGGCTAATTTAAAAATCTAGTACTTTAGATAACATACCCTAGCAAAACGAGAGTCGTTTATGAGGTTTGTGTACGCTTGTTCATTTTTTAAGCGAAGACGCAGTTTATTGTCTGCAGTTGGGCTTGACTTGCTAGGAGATAGTGGTACAGCGATTTTCAGCGGGTATGTGCCACATAACTCACCCTTGGCGTTGTCTATGTGCCAACCTTTTTTGTAATCACGAAGTATCAGCTGAGTGCATAAGTCGTTGATTTTAGCAACCTACGCAGTGGTTATTTACTAGTATTCTAAATACGAAAAAAAAAATGTTGTGTGGCTTACTTCAGCGTCGTTTGGATCCCACTTCGTTGTGGATAGCTCATCGTAGTGTGCATAGTATCGTACTAGGGAGTCAATGTTTTCTCTCCAATGTTCATCTATAGGAGGCTGTATTCTGCTCATTTGTGCATAGACAGTTATTTAACGACTTTTTTAAATGGATAGGATGATAGTGGGGAATTCCTGCGCTGTTAATCTTCCTCTGTATTAACTCGCGATAATATTATACAAGGTATAGCGATAGTCTACTGCAATGCTGTAGGAAAACTAAAAACCAAAAACAAAGTTACTAAAGTCGTTGACTTTTTTTTGTCCTTTTTTTGGTCGCAGTTGCGAGAATTTTCATTGCTGCGCTTTTACTGTTAATTGTGAAGTGTGATGTCCTCGACTCAAGGAGAGGTTACTTCCAATGGCAAGAAATTGACTCGTGCGCAGCTGAAGCGTTTAAAACGTAAACAAAACAAAAAAAAGAAAAAGAAGCTCTTGAAGGAGTTTAGTAAAAAGAAGCGTGCCAGAGAAGCATCACAAGAGGCAAAACCTGTTGAAGATGTTGAGGTTGAATACGTTACAGAAAACCCTCTAGAGGACATGGACGAAGAAAACACAGCGTATGCGGATTTTGCAAAGGTTTTTGCGCACTTTGACGCGAAGGACGAGGACGAAGACATGGAAGAACAAAATAATAGCGACTCTGAAGGAGAAGAGGACGGAGAGGACGAAAAACTAATTTCTAACAAACAGAAGAGGCTAAAGAAGCGTCTAGACATAGCAATTTTGAAGCAACTGGTCACTCGCCCTGATTTGGTGGAGATCTGGGACTGTAGCGCTGCTGACCCTTGGTTGCTTCTACACTTCAAGTCACTACGAAACTCTGTTCCTGTACCGCGTCACTGGTGTCAAAAACGTAAATACTTGCAAGGAAAGCGTGGTATTGAGAAGCCGCCGTTTGAGCTGCCAGAATTTATTCAAAAGACTGGTATTATGAGAGTGCGTGATGCCTCAGGTGCTGGTGGATCAGCTGGCCTAAGACAGAGTGCCCGTGATCGTATGAACCCAAAAATGGGTCGTTTAGATATAGACTATCAGGCACGGACGCTGTTTTTCTGAATTTTTTTTTTTGATTTTTTTGCCGCCTTCCTTGAACGTTTTTTTTTGATCTAATTTTATTTGTAATAGGTACTACATGATGCGTTTTTTAGATATCAAACAAAACCGCAAATGACTCGATTTGGTGACTTGTATTATGAAGGCAAAGAGTTTGAATTAAAAGTCCAAGAAAAGAGACCAGGTGTATTGAATGAAGCTCTTACAAAAGCTCTTGGTATGCCACCAGGTGCACCACCACCATGGCTTATTAATATGCAACGGTACGATAAAATCAACAATCGTGATTGTAAAGTAATAGTCATTCATTCTTTTTCTTTTTTTTGTTTCGTTGACACGTGCTTTTGTTTTTAAAATAATCTTATGATGTTTCAATTACTTATGGTTTTTCATAGTGTCGGTCCACCGCCTAGTTATCCAAAACTTAAAATACCAGGATTAAATGCGCCAATCCCTGATAATGCCGTGTGGGGGTACGTTCTTTATTTTTGTTGTTTTTGAAATTTTTTTTTTTTTCAAATGTTGACTTTGCTTACGTATTGTAGTTTTGGTCCAGGACAGTGGGGTAAACCACCTGTTGATGAACTTGGTAGACCGTTATATGGTGATGTATTTGGTGTTGGTCAACCAGAGGCACCACCAATCGCTACAGCACCTATTCAAAGGTACTGTTTCTGTGTTTTTTTTTTTTTTGGTTTTACTTTTTGTCGTTTTTCTGTAGGCTTATTTCTTATTAGGAGTAAGTGGGGTATTTTACCAGATGACTATTCGTCAAGTGAGGAAGAAGAGGAACTTGAAGGTGATGATGTTGACATGGGCGTCGATGATGATGATATGAAGGGTATGGAGACGCCTATTACGTCTTCTATACAACCACCACAACCACCAATGCCACCACCACCTTCAGAGACACCACAACCACCAGAACCAAAACAACTCTACCAGTACGAAATGATTCATTTTTTTTGTGTTTTTTTTTTGTTTTCTTTTTGGCCTTCTTTCTTTGTGGTTCAAATCATTCGAATTCTTTCCTCCCATCACAGGACTTCTTTATGTAATCAATATATAATGTAAGGGTCTTTATGTGGGCGAGAAAAGGAATAATTTGGATGACTTGAAGCCTGTCATTGTGGTTTTTTTTTAGTCTTCTTGTACTCATTTACTTTATTACAGAGTTTTGGAACAAAAAGATACATCTGTTGGAGACGAATTCCTTGGATCTTCTCATACTTATAAAATCGATAAGAAAAAGAAGGATAACAGGGTTGATATTATTAGATCTAAAAAGACTGATGAATTCGATGTTACTCTTGATCCTGAGGATTTACAATTATCAGAAGCAGAGTTGAAGAAAAAATATGAAAAGGCTCTTAAAGATAAGCAAAGAGAGAAGATTACTGAGGACTCTAAGAAGAGAAAACGTGATAGAGATGATCGTGATCCTAAGAGAAGAAAGTACAAGGACTTTAAGTTTTAAAGTACTTTGTGTAATGTACAAGAGGTGAAAAAGGGGTATAGAATCAAAGCCCGCCTCTCCCCATTTTGTGTGAGTAATAAAAAAAAAATCAAAAAAAAAAAAGATGGTCGTTCCTCTTTTGTTTACTTCTGTCGCTTTCAAGCCTGATAATTACAGCTTGATGACTTAAAAAACACTCCTTTAGTGTCTCATGTACGTTGTAGAGCTGTCACTGGTCACGTGACTCACAAGTTGTATGACTTAATAGGTTTTAAGGTAGCTACAAAATATTTGTTTTTTGAACTCAGTAGCCAAAAGTTTTAGCAAATATGCACGCTGCTCGTAGATTTCTACTAGCTGGTTTTATTATCAGCGCGATTATTTTCACAGGCACGTGTAAAAACTACGATTGTGGCTTTTTTTTGTATTGATTCTGTTTTAGCACTTCTTATGAGGTCTTCAGTGCCATCATACCTCCAAACACGGTTTTTAAAGGGTCCAGATGTTGCTCGTACTTTATTGCGTGACGAATACTACGAACGCGCTGTAAGGATCATGGTACGTAAAAAAAAGTACTTTCCAATGACATTTCACTTCAACTCACTTTTTTTTGGTATCAAGGAACAACATCCTCTTATTGATGGACACAATGATATCCCACATAAGTATAAAAACCTAGTAGATTATGACCTTTCCAAAATGGATTTTGCTGTACGCTAGATCACGTGAAAACTTGTTTTTTTCCCTTCTCACAAATATCGTCGCATTGACTTGCTTTTGTAGCTTCCTCAGCCAAGCTTACAGACAGATATACCTCGTATACATGAAGGAAAACTAGGCGCTCAATTTTGGTCTGTTTATGCACCTTGTAATACGCAGATACCTATTGAATACACGCAAGGACAGATAGACTTTGTCAAAAAACTATGTGCCACATACCCAGAAGCTTTAGAATGCGCTTACACAACCGAGGATATCGACCGCATTTTCCCCGATCGTCTTCCTTCTCTAATGGGTAAATATGAGGGGATCATGACTTTAGGTGTTTAACTGGGTTCGTTTGTTTAGGTTTGGAAGGTGGACATCAACTTGGGCTTGGAACTAATGAACAAGAAACATTGGCAGTACTTCGTAGGTTCTATAATGAAGGAGCAAGATATATGACTCTTACACATAACTGTAATACTTTCTGGGCT
Source organism: Trichosphaerium sp. ATCC 40318 (assembly GCA_038496445.1). NCBI lineage: Eukaryota > Discosea > Flabellinia > Trichosidae > Trichosphaerium > Trichosphaerium sp. ATCC 40318. The sequence goes on from JALMLS010000538.1 coordinate 60,197, forward strand.
CAAGCTGCTACCAACAATGGAGCTTTTCCAGAAGTTAGAGGACTCACACCTTTTGGTGTTACTGTAATACAAGAGATGAACAGACTTGGCATGTTTGTTGACTTAAGGTACGATTTGCAAGCTTCAATTTGTTTCATAAGAATTGTCTTTATACTGGGTCTTCACGGGCTCTTTTCTCTTTCTGAACCAGTTCTCTAATTAACATCTGTTAATATAGTCACGTTGCTATTGAAACAATGCACGACGCTTTGGACGCGAGTACTGCGCCAATAATATTCAGTCACAGTTCAGGTAAAATCCATTGTCAAGAATGCATTTATATTTGCTTATCACGTGATAGCACGTGCTGTAAATGATAACCCAAGAAATGTCCCAGATGATGTACTACTTCGTCTACCTAAAAATGGAGGTGTTATAATGGTACAAACTAACGAGAAAAGGAAATGCTCATTGTTGTTTAGATAACTTTTGTTGGGTCTTTTTTGGTTCCTGTACCACCTGCCTACATTAGCGATGTAGTAGACCATATTGACCATGTTAAAAATCTTATTGGAGCTGATTATATTGGTATTGGAGGTGACTATGACGGAACAACTTCCTTGCCTGTTGGGTAAACTTTTTTTTAAATCAACCTTTCTTGTTTCGTAGTTAATTTTCTTCGCAGTCTCGAGGATGTATCACGCTATCCATACTTATTCGCTGAGCTATTGAGACGTGGTTACACAGACAATGATTTGATAAAGATCCTTGGAGCTAACTTATTACGTGCCATGAGGCAAATGGAAGCAGTTGCAAGAAACACTGAGCCAGTTGACGTAGTCTATAACTAGAACATATCTTTAGTACTTTGTAAACAATTGAAGAGTATGGAGTAAAATACTATGTCACGTGACAATTTCATGAAATACATTGACTAGTCGTAAAAGCTTGGGTTTTTTTGAGGCTTGTGATGTACGAGAGCGATGAAAAACAAGCGAGAGAGTACTTAGGTGAGGTTTATAGAGATGCTGGGGCTGTAGAGTATATTTTGAATAAAGTACGATTAGAATGTTGATAAAACGCCTCTGACGCCATAATTTAGCGTAGAGATTGCGAATTAGGCGTTTCTGAAGAACTTGATGAGTTTAGTACTAAAAGACGTTCAAAACTCAGAAAGGTGCACTAAACCGCTTTTAATGGCCTAGAAATGAACTCTATCGCCTTAGCAATGCTTTTCGGACGTAGTTGGGACAGAGCCATCCGAGTTACAGAAAAATAGGGCAGAAGCTGCTAGTGCTTGTATGTCACTTGTGGACGTTGAGAATATAAACTTGGAGAAGCTTATGGTGCGCTTTGATAGCAACATAGCATAAATCTTACAATAAAAATAGGATGCAGAACATGAGTCTCATAAGGTTGAACCCTTGTTTCGTCTTTAGTCAATTAAATTGAAAGATAGGCAGTCGTGCAATCTTGTCAAATGGGTTCTCTTGCAGGTTGTTTGGTTTATATGCAAATATTACATGCACGTGGTATGCAAAGTCAAGGTAAGCTGAAAATAAATACTTTTTTATCATGCTGATTGTTCAAAAAGCGGAGACGATGTTAAACCAGAGTATGACTTATTTTGTAAATGATTGTGTTAAAAATAAGAATCCGTACTCGTGTCATGATATGGGAGAGTATTGGGACTCTATAGGTGATGAAACGGAGGCAATGTCATTTTTACAAAAAGTTAGTTGATTCTTTTTTTTTGTCTGTGGACTTACTTGTCATTCTCTAGAGTTGTGAATACGGTGATGGTATGCTACTAAACTAAAAGAGCTTTTAATAACAGTTACAGGTAATGCTTGTCATAGAGTGTCTACGAAAGTAGACACAGGCAAAGTCCATTGGCTAGTTAAAGGTAAATGCATTTTTGCATGTTTAGTTTTAACTTGTCCATAGGTTGTGACCTTAACCACCCGCTATCGTGTAGTATCCTGTCTAATATGTACAGGTGAGATATATTTTTATAAGGCACTGTGCTGAGAAGACGCTAGGCTTGGATCACCTGGGGCATCACAAAATGAAAATTTGGCAGTAGAATTTGGTGTTAAGGCTACACGTGAGTTAGGTGATTGTGGAGATGATTTCGATTTGAATTATTGGGTGTACCACAGGAAGATGTATGGCAGACGAGTATGTCAAAACACAACAGCATTTCACATCAAGTTTAAGTGACTTGTTTAGAGTGTGGCTGATGGTGATCTTCGTGAGTACCTTCTGAGATCTTGTCAATGTGGATATCCATTAGGATGTAGAAAGACGGCAGATATTTATACAGAAAGCGCACTAGGTGGTGTAGATATGGAAAACGCCATGACATTGTATAAAGCAGGTAACACTTTGTTTTTTGATTCGTTTGTTTTCTATTTCTATTTTTAACAAGTCATGAAATGAAGGATGTGGACTTGGAGATATAGAATCTTGTCGTATGTTGTATGAATTGGAAGGTCAAGAAGAATTAGGGTTACTCAGGGATTGATTCAACTATGCACATCTCGAGAAGTAGGATGAGTGTTAAGCTGCACGCATAAATAAAATGTAAATTTGTTGACTTTTTAATCACGGTGGCCGTTTGATTGCCACAGTTATTTATTAAAAATACAAGAAAAAGGCTCTCCTTCCACGTGTCTACAAAATTGTAGGATCAATGAGTGTAGCACGTTTATCTTTGAACCAGCGCTTGTGCATGCTACGTATTACTCCAAAAGGTACCTGTGCAATAAACCGTCAATAGGGAAACCAAACGTGGTATGAGACAAAAAAATCAACAAGGAAGTTTAAAAATTCACAAACAATAATCCGTACATCATGCACATTGCGATTTGCAAATGCTTGAACTGCTCTATCATCAGGACATTTTATTTCAGCAATCTTAACTCTATAGCCATGCATGACAGCTTGGGATGAAGTAAGACTTTAAACATTGATAGATGTTATGTACCAATGGTGATATAATTCGCGTATTCCCACTCTTGTGAATGAGTGTTGTCAACTACAATTTGAGGTGCACCTTGTCACAACTGTTAGGATACGATAGAAAGTAATGGTTGAACCTTTGCGGATGGCTGAAAGGAAGTTGGCCATACAAAACGAATGTGCTTCTCCTATTTGACTTCTATCGAACCTATTTATCGGTTTAGCGTCGTGAAGCAACGAAATGGCCGATATTCTGACTGTATTGTACAGAAGGCTGTGGCATGTCTGGGTCGTACCTGTAGAAGCCATTACGGCTAAAAAACAGATCTGCGCTACACACTGTAGCTTTTGGAAATTTATTTGATACAAACGTTGATTTACCGCTACCAGGCATACCCCTCAGATGAATTTGAGCGAACACAGACTAAAATTATGCCGTACCTCATAATCACAACGAGTTTCTTTTTCTGGCTCCCAGAAGCTTCTAGAATACGTCAGAAGTCTAGAAAGTGACACTGACGCTTTATTATATTTGTTTCGTACTGCTGGTGCTTTGTTCAGCGTTTGGTGCTGTTTTATCACTGTTCTCCATAGTGACTTATTTTTTAAACGTATTGTAGTAAAGTGCTTTGTGTCTTTGAGAGAAATAAACAGTTTGTCTAGAAAGTAGAAATTTCGATTTTTTTAAATTCAGTGCCAATTCGGATTTTATTAACGTTTCACGTATAGACAGTTGATTATCTTACTATTACAATAACAGATTTGTATGCAGTATATTCCTTTAATATTGGCGCGTATATCTCCATACTCGTTGAATTCCAGGTCGTTTTGAAACAAGAAGTTTTTTTTTTGGTAAATTAAAATATTCATCAAAGAAGTAGCATGTCTTGATCGCCATCTGTTATGCCGAAATGTATCTCTGCTTCGTTTATACGCTTTGTATTTATAAAAGGTTCTGTACGCCATGTTATGATGTATTTTGGTAAAGCTTCTGTGCATGACATACTTAAAACAGACTCAATAATAAGTTCCTTTTTTTGTGTCAGTTTAGTTTAATTAATCGACATTGTTTTGTTTTTTCCTACCTTCACCAAGAGTTCGTTTGTGTACATTTCAACAAGTTCATTAACATAGCTGTTATACTCATCCTCTCGTGAAGGTATATTGCCTTTTTCCTACAATGAAATGAACAAAAAGAAAGGCAGGTGGCGTTCAATTTGATACGTACTGATAATACTGCTTGTCCTAATTTTTCTGATTTTTCTAGCATTTGTTTGTGAAGGGAATGAACTGACATGTGTCAGTAAAAAAAGTAATCAATTATGCTGTAGGACTGCCCATTATTACATTGGTAGGTATGCTGATAACGTACATTGTCTTAATACTGTTTGTAGGGTTTTAATGCTCTTGCTTACTAGTAGATGCGTTAGCGTTGTAGTATGTCGTTTTTACCTGAAGATAGAGTCGGATCTATTGCACAGTCTTTTTTAGATGGTACACCTAATGGAAAATCGTGTATTGACGATGAAAAGCGGTTTTCTGTGCTTGTATCAATTGGTTTTACATTATCAAGTGAATCGATACTATTTTCGTTTATAGACGCCCAATCCTTTGTCCTTGCGCGTATTAGAATACGAAACCGTTGGCTGACGAGCGAATTAATCGTACAAACGAAGAAATTCGTAAAACAGCTTCTCTCCTTTTGATTTTGTTGGTGTATACGGTTGTGGCACGCTTGACGCCATTCCAACCTGTTTCTACATTCACAATTAAAGAACTGATTTTGACCGTCAAAATCTACTAGCAAAAAAGAAGCTTGATGAGACGTAGTCTAAAGTCTTAGCATTGAGGTTCCTATATCCATTCTCCCTTCTCTCTAATACACTCTTTCGTAAGGCTTTGAAGAGTGAAGCTCACTTGACTTGTATCCAAGAGTGTAGTTATTTAGTAGTAGGCACAGCCTAAATACCAGTCTTTTTGATGAAGTAAAATAAATACCAAGGCTCAGTTGATTGTAGCCTATTACAATGAAAAAATCAAATGTCACGTGAGCCTAAAGTGGCATGGTAAAAGAAACTGTTAGCGGAGCTTTTAAAAACTGGGTTCGTTTCGGTAGATTGTTTGTCTTTACGTTTGTCAAGTTTTGGTTGGTTGTCCCGGATTTTACGAAACATTCCGGTACGTTGTCGAATTAAAACAACAATACTAAGAAGTGGATTGAAGGGCATACATAGCCCTCTGTTTGGAATACGCAAATCTTAATTCTTTGCTGCGGTTTCATCGACTCAACTTTATTGAACCTTTAAAATAATCTGTAGAACATGTTTTAGTGGACGGAACGTTGATTCTTGTATAAGAGGTGTCCGATCACTTTGTTTGTTGTTTCACGGTTTGTGGATGATGGTGGTAGTAACTGTTTTTCAATTACTAAGCAATTGCGTTTTATTTTAAGCAAGTCACAGAAGATCTGGACAACAAGGCAACGGCTGGCTCTCTCTGCACAAAACAGTACGGATACACCCTGAACATATAGTATGGTTGTGTTAACAGTGTCTGCGGACCAAAGAGTCGTTATAACAATCTACAACCCATCTTTTGCATAGAAACCGTCGTTACACATGTGTTATTGACTGTTGTAGATATGGAATCGCCCAGAGCAGACAACATCGAAAAATTGAAATACATTCTGAAGAATCACTCTTCTGGTATCCTAGTTGTACATAACCGTTGCTTATTTTTCAGCAGAGATATACGTCACGCCAAACCAAGTAGCTCGTGCAAGGCGTTTGTATGAAAAGCGCGATAAAATGGCTCTAGGCTTTGAGACTAGCGTACCGAACGTTGTCTTCTATTTGAAGGCCGGAAGGTGCGTTTCGTACCTTATGCGAAAACTTTTGTACTGATCCATTCCCTAAAGCCTACAGAAAGTGCGTAAAATGTGGGAGAACTCCAAAGAGGGTAAAGTGCTTTTGGAGCCCGATTACTCAATTGAGCTTCAAAGTGGTTGGATTGGCACGCAAGTACGTTTTTACGATTCGTTCGTAAGAGATCATCGTCACAACTCGTCTGAAAACACAAAAACGTGGCACTGACAAGCTCGCTTCATCATAACCGTTAGCGCTCATCTTGACATGCAAAATCAGACTGTGAAGCACTGACCAACTTTGTTGTGATTTTTATTTTGATCTACTCGCGTACACCGCATCCAAGCGGACTTTTTGGCAATAGTTTTTTTTAGCTATGAATTCATTGTTTTTGGGCTTGTAGATCTTTCATCATTTATTTTTTTCCTTGTAGTACGGTGGATGTTATTTGAAGTTTATAAAGGCTGAGAATAAGTCTTATAATGCAAGGAGAACTTTAATTACTTTTAACGATGAAGCTCTTAATGACGCAGTACGTTTGTATTTTCAAACTTTTTTTTTTCGTTTCTTACCTGATTTGTATTATTTTTTTGCCGAAAGTTTTAATAATTTTTATAGAATATGCAAGAAGACGACTACGATATGGGTGATGACATGGGCGAGTTTGAAGCACGTGCAGCTGGACTTGATCCATCTGCTGTAAACGGTCAAGGAAATGTAAAGTACGTTTTTTTTGTAGAATACTAAAAACTACAACAGTTCATCTTTATGACTCACTAGGTATCTACTAACCACGAACTGTCTTTATTTTAATTGTTTGTTTGGTCAAAGCCTTTGAAATTTGTTACTAACGTTTATACAGCGAGTCTAATGACATGGAAATTGATTCGAAGATACATGAGCCAAAAGAAGAGCCAATGTCAAGCACAAACTCTCAAGGTGTAACAATGCATAGAATAGCTAGACGCTATAAGCATACTCCTTCATCATTACCAAAGCTATTGACGTTTTATTATACCGAACTAGACATTTCAGAGGAAGTAAGTAGTAGGCTTACATCTACGCACACTTGGGCGATATTTTTATTGAAAAACAATTTTATTATCAGCCAAATTACTAGGTCTTCTGTTTTCCTTGTACTATCTACGCGCTTACTCTTAAAAAGTACTGGGGCAACTGGTGGACTAAAATTAATGTGGAAGATAGCGAACGCTCTCTTCTTATATTTGGCGTACCTACAAAGTACGAAGACAAAATTGGCAAACTTCAAACGTACGCAACGCTTTCTTCCTCCCATAAGAACGAAACCAACGACAAACAACATGAAATAACTCAAGTATAGCCAACTCTACAAAAAATTGGGTATAATGCCAAGCAATCTACAACCACTACCAAGTCCAAGTGTAAACCTATCAATATGGCTATTTGAAACTGAAAAGGCAGAAGATGTCGAACAAATAGATTGTCAGACTTGCTTCATCGAAGGTCCTTACTCTGGTCGTGTCCAAAACCAAGTTGTACTTCACAGGCATGCAACATAACACTATTTTCATGCGCTTTCCTTTCTATGAAAATCAAATTCCCATAAATCCGACTTTTCTCACCTTCTGTTACCTTTAGAGTACCTATTACAAATAAGAGAAACAGATCAGGAGATGGCCAGGGTGGTGAGTCAAGCGAGCCTCATCCAAAGCGTAGACGTAAGCATTAAAGCCAGTACTCCTGTTTCAACCTCTAAAATGGGGATTAGGTGTTCGTAAAGCCACAATAGCAAACAGGCGATTGGCTATGGAAGTTCAAGAGCCAGATGGTGGCGATTATGTTCCGCCAACTGAGAAACCTGCTTATAAACGTACGTTTTATGACTTGTCTTTGTTTGTGGTATTTGACTTGGGATTTTAGCAGCTCCAGCTCGTCCAACAGTACACAGACAAACTCAAGTGAAAGCTGTAGAGAGACAATTAGATAGATCACGTGGAACAACCACATCCAGACCTGCATATACGCCTCAACATCTGACAATCACAGTTGTATTTAACGAAGAACGTGCTGTTTTTAGACAGTTTCCAGGTAAGCACAAAGAGCTATTACTCTCTCCCTTGGTCTTTGTTACTTTCTTTAAGACTTTTCTAGATTGCCTTGCAGCAAATATTCTTGATCAGTTGGCACGATACAAGTTCATTAAGGGTATTGAAGACTACGGAAGATGTTTCTTGACTGACAAGGTACGTTTTGCTACTTTTCTTTGTTTGTAAAAGTTTTTACGGCATCAATGGCTACGACTGTGTTTTCTGCTGTTCGCTGTCTTATATGATTATAGGCTGGAAGTATTATTATGGATACCACACCTATTGATACATTGGCATTCCAAGGTGAACCTGTATTGTTTTTAAAGCTCATTGATGCTTAAAAAAAAAATCAGGAAAAAAATAAGAAAATAATATTATTTTTATTCATGTACAGTAAAACTCAGTTTTTTTCAAAACCGCTTGTCGTTTGGTTAAGCATATACACAAGAGGTAAATGAGTCAACTCATACGGAAGTATAGCTTACAGCTACGCCAAAAAGCGGTCAAGACCACATCCTTACAAATAAGTTGGCAACAGTTTTAACTTTGGACTCGTTAGCGTTGATTGCTTGTCAATGCACAAAATAATCAAGGGCTACAGGTACATACTACAACTCACTTAGTAAAGTACTCAAGTGCCACTCTATCGAACGTTAACACTGGTTTAAGAGGTTACGGTATAACGACATGGAATAGGTGGCGAATCATTGTTTCAAACGTTAAAACAAACGTCAACATACACTATGTTTCGTGCTTTTGTACAACTAAGCCAGACTTGTCTCCTCGGGATACTTTCCAAATTAAATAAGTTGTCCGCGGAAGCGTTTGACGTGATTGTTCGTTATGACTTCACTCAACTTTAACTGTGTTGAAAATCGCTACAGCTGCTAGCATAGGTTAAATTAAGTACCTACAACAAACGATTACGTTTACAATAGGTTTTCATTGAAGAGATTGTGTCAACGAACGAATTCGTCAGATTTAGTAAAAATTACTAAATAGTCAAAATTACAAATAATGGCACAAGGTGGCAACAAATAGTTTTTCTGTTTACTAACTTTGTTTGAATAGACGGCAAAGTAGAGTTGGGTTACTGGGCTATAAGGGGCCTCAGACAACCGTGTGTTTACTTGTTGGAGTACCTCGGGTGGACTTACACTGTACGTAGCCTTCATTCGATATGTATTAGAGTAATCTCGTGTTTCAGGAAAAACTCTACCATGAAGGCCCTAAACCTGAAGCATCACCAAAAGAGTGGACAGACGTCAAGGAAACATTAGGTTTAACTTTACCGAACCTTCCTTATCTTATTTGCGGTAATGCAGATAAAGTATTAATACAATCGCTAACAACGAAATAGAGAATGGACCAAACATTACTCAATCCAATGCTATACTTAGGTACTTGGGTAAGTGCGCTGGCATTGCCGGTTCGAACCCTAAGGAAGCTGCAACTATTGACATGTTGGGCGATTTTGTGCGTCACGTGATGTGATTTTCGGTCTAACTTTGTTATTGCTATTTCAGGTCAAGGATGTAAGAAATATGGCTATAAAACACTATTATAGTACTAAGGAAACTCCTGAATCCATTGCTGAATTTAAATCTAAGACATTAAGACGTACGTATACCTTTTTTATTACTTGGCGAGAATCACATGCTGGTGCATGTTATGTTCAACATTTGTTACATTTTGGTTTTTTTCAAACTGTTGACTCATTACAAATAGCAAAGCTCGACCAAATAGCTTGTCTTCTAAAAGATCATAAATTTTTAAATGGAGATAGCATTACCTGGCCTGATTTTTATTTGGCTGAAATTTTGGATCAATTCCGTTTGTTTGCACCTGAGCTCTTGGAAAAACAAGGTAAGTACATAACGATCACAATGTCCCTGTTTCTGAGAATCTGTATTTAGATGTGTTGATGGCATACATTAAGCGATTTCAGTCTTTACCAAAGATAGCAGCCTATCTCAAATCTGGTCGCTTCCAAGCCTGGCCTGTAAATGGTGTGAATGCTTACTGGGGAGGAAGTAGTTCTAGTCCTCCTAAAAATCTCATCCTTCAAAACTGAAGTCACGTGATATCGCGCTAAATCATATTAACAATAAAGTAGCTCCAAGTTCTAACATTCTATTGTTTTAAGCGCTAGGCTCAAGCCAAAGCGTTGTTTCTTTCCAAAAAACCAATCAGCAAGGTTCATACACGTTTGGAAAACATGAAGGAATGCATACATTTTGAAAATTTTATTTAACAATTGCACATTGTTTTTGTTTTTTTTTGAAGTGTTTTTCTTATTTTCCAACTTTTTTCCAAATAAATAGAAGTACAAATTAAGTATGGGGGGTTTTTTTGGTTTTGAATGTTTCTGAGTTTGTGTGGTCTAGTATTGTTCTTTCTTTTCTCTTTCTGTTTTAGAAGACAAAATGAATAGAATGGTCTCTTATCTTTTCAACTAGTTGTTCTATCGTTACAAATGTGCATAATAAACTTGATACTATGCCAAAAACAATAATCAATACATCTTTAAAAAAATTAAATGACATTTTGTTCTTCCCACTGAACAGGCTTATATGTATAGCACAAGGCAAAATAAACGCCAACATTGGTGAAAAAACACTTCCAACCTACATATGCGATCATTAGAATTACATAAACAAGGATGGTCGGTACACATAAAGCGTTTTGATTAAAATAAATGTGATTTTTTTCAAGTCAAACATTTTTCCGTTCTGTGATTTTACACGTGTAATATCACGTGGAAGAATGGTTTTTGTTTAAACAAAAACGTACCAATTGAGTGCACAGTTCAAATGATGGTATAACTAATGCAACAGCAAGACTACAAGCTACCAAAACAGCTCTTGAAAAAAAATAAGTAAAAAAACTCTCGCAAGGAAAAACAATACCTGATAAGATTCTTCCGTGACTCTATCCACCACCATGACATAGAGCAACACTTAACTTCGTCAACTTTGCTATAATCTTTATAGCTATTAATAGAGCTATCTTCTATTGTTTTAGTAGCATTAGCACTCTGAATGAATCCTTCTACTTCTTCTTCTGTTTTTACGTCTTTTGATTTATTTTTGTTGTTCTTTATTAACATTACTTCAACACGTTCAATGACAGGCCACATCATAAGAGGATATGTCAAGCTATGATAGAATCACGTGTTAGTCAAATGATTAGAAATATGTTCACTTACACAGCTGCAATAACGTTACCACCTGTTGCCAATTTACGCCTAAACAACCTTTTTTAGTTGAAGGTTTTTGAAGAAAAGTTGTGTACCAAATGTTGTCTGGAACATTTTCTATTGATACTGGCAAAGTGTCTTTACCAAACGATATATATCCGAATACACCAAATCCACAGTACAAAAATACAACAATACTGACACCAAGTAAGAATACAGTAATGACTAGACGAATAAAAGTAAGCAACGTGCAAAAAACCAAAAAACCCAAGAACATGTTGTCATTTTCTACGTTTAGAGTACAATGTCATAATAAGAACGTATCTAAAACATAAATATTCAAAATACTTTATCAATTTTATCACGTGATTATTGAAAAGACAAAAGCGCTAGAAGAACTTTCCAAAAGAAAAAAATCGAGAAGAAAAAACTTACATCCTTTCTTTGACTTTGCTGCTGCTTCAACAGGAAGGACCTATATCCTAGTAAGCCAACCACATATATAGAATTTTTTATGTTGCTATACCAGTCCTATGCCTTCGAAACCATACAACGCGAGGGCGAAGAATGCCGGAACTTCCATTATTTTTTTTGGCCATATCTGTACATCATTTTTAATAAATGTTTTTGATCTGGCACCGTAATAAATGATAAGACCAAATCCGCATAAATACAAGAATATAGACAAAGCACTGAAAGGAGCAAGCATCTTTAAGTTCCTATAAAAGGATCATTAACAAAAGAAGAACCAAGCCAAGAAGAAAGCAAAAGTGTTTTTTTTTCAAAAAAGAAATCTCAAAAGTGGCGATTCTCAGACAAATAATTCAGTTGCTGTCGACGGAATAAATACGCTACAGTCATGGCTTTTAGGAGGCATTATTCTTTTTCGATTTGTTCGTATTTGTGTTGAGCTGTTTTCCAAAAAGTCAAAAAAACCTGTTTTGTACCTTATCCAACACATTAAAATCAAAGGAGCCAAGAAAATAAACATCCATGCTACTATGCCAATGTGTCCGTACAGTAGATGCAAGTTTTTACCGATATACAAAAAATACGCAACGCAAAACCCGAATTGAGACGTTAAAAGCGTAACATCTACGGCGAATTTACCTATAACGTGAGATTAAGCGTCTTCCGTTAAGCAATCGAAAAAATCAAGTTTTTGAAGCTGATTGTTATTTGACGTTTCTCGTACCAATACTACCGAGGGATACATAGCCAATGTGAGTATATGTGATAACTGGTGGGCGATTTGGCATTTCATCAATGTATCTCTTGCATTTAACCAATAATAACATACAATGAACTGCTACGACGCCAACCAGTACATAACCCATAAGGGAAACCTGAATCGGAATTAAATAACAAATAAAAAGGGTAACGGTTGTACGTACAGCAACGCCACCTTGTAAAAACGCGTAAGGTATTGTTATAATACCACCTCCGCAATAAGACTACGATTTACAGTGTCAGAATTAACAAAAACATCTTCAAAATGGTTCAAACTATTGTACTAACCTTCAGTACATTGACAAAGGTTCGTAAATTACTAAAAACAGTCAATTCGTCAACAAATTGTGATATTAGAGAATAATCCCTATTAATTTTGGTGTATACATACCTGCTCTTTTGTTTGTGCTCGCTTTGAACACCTGATCCACCAGTGAATCCCATTCTCGCAAATGAAAATTCCGAGGACTTTGCTAGCAAAAACACGTTTTTGTCGATCCAAAGGCAATCTACAAAAACATTTTGAAGAAATGTTAAGTTGGTCGATGTGACAAACTGTTGTTGTTCACTGGATGTCTTCCAATTGAATTTAACGGAATAGGTAAGACCTCTTAGATATTAAATCTACCATCTTACTATTGTATGTGCGCCAATCTGCCTTGACATGTTCGTCTGTTACTGCAGTGTAAGAAGGCAGAATGACAGTGTGTACACCCACCAAAGCTTCATCAGCTGCATGTTTAGCTCCAAAATCAATCGAATATACACCTGCCAATGCCTTTATGGCATCAGCTGTACAGCCAAGTTTTTATTGAGTTAGTCTAAAACGTTGTATTAGTTGTTGCTGCTATTATTGTCATAGCTGTGTGGTACTATCGTTCAAGAAAAACCAAGCATACAAAGGAGTAGCTTGAGCTACCCCTTGAATAAAAAAGCAATTAAGAAACTTGTACAACGTTAAATAGCAAAGCATCATTTATTTGTGATACAGAAAAGTCAACTATTTTTGTTTTTTGTTTTTGTTGTTCTATTCCTATTTTACTTGTTGTAATTATTTATTTACCAAAGCATTCAGTTACTAAATCAATCTCCCACTGAGACATTTTCATTAGTTTGGTGTTTTTCGTCTGCTTAAAATTGATTGACTTCGATGAATACCTCCATACATCTCCTTTACTACTTTTATCAATGGACCATCCGCCAACTTGCCAACTTTCTATACGCTTTGATACCCATTTCTCTTTCTTGGCAAGATCCAAGAGACCATGATGTGCATAGGTAGTAATCCTTCCCAATAATTTTTTGGATGTTATAACAAATGTAGTCCTGTTATGTTCGTAAATAGTCAGGCAAAGGTATCCTTGTTTTCCTTGAGATTTTGGTTTTTCCTTCTTGCTTGTTTCTTTACCATCAATAATTATCTTAAACTTGTGTGATATTGTACAGTCTTTAGGGTCTATTTTAGAGTCCGGTTTGTTCTTACATTGTTGTTTGTACAACTTTTTTTCGAGCATGTTTTGGCTTTTTCCCATGTTGATTGTAGGTGTTTTTCTTGGATTGGGTTGATTGATTGTAGCAAGAGATAGGTATCTACTTGTTTGTGATAGTTAGATTATGAATTAAGATGTAAGATGCTAAGTTTGGATCACGTGAAATATCAAAACACACGTGATTTTCACATGAACTTGTGAATTAACTCTGTTTTCGCTTTCGCTTGATAGCGCATGCTAAGTACAAGATAATAATTGGCAGAATACTTTAATGATGTCGCAACGCGGGAAAATACGTGATTATGTGCACCGCGTCTCCTCATTTTCCCGCTATTGCGTCACTTTGATTATTAGATCACCATAAACAGTACGTTTTAGCGTCCAACCACCTTGGGTACACAGATAATTAGTGTGTTCAGTTAAACTACCATTACGTGTAAAGAATAACTGGGTTTCAGAAGCAGCTAGCGCCGAAGGTTTGAATAGCGAACGAAAAATTGCGAGTCTATTTTTTTTTGTATTACTTTTCATTATGCTTCTTTACAATTTCACTTAAATTAGTAAAATCCATGCTTATTGTACGGGTATGTCCCAATCTCTTCTTAGTAAGTTGTATTAACGAGATTTCTGACCTTGAGCGACGTTCTAAAAGATTCGAATATTTAATTTCTTGTTTTTTTGTAAAGTGAAACTCTTTATACCGTACGTCTTGGATTACCAACTATCCTGACCTGGTCACCAAGCGTTAAATAGCGTTAACGCTCAACAAGTAATTGGCGAAAGCAAGCATACAGTAATGAGCTCACCCGCACTTGAGTACCAGTAGCGCAAAAATGAATTTGGTAGGTGAAATATTGTAGCTTTTTTTCTTATTTTTTACTTATATTTCTTCGCTCCGTAGATGAATTAATAGATGGTATCTATACAAATCATACAACTGAAACTGATGTCCAATGTGCTGGTGTACATCCTATTACAGGTTAAATAGTATTGGGAGTCCAGAAGGGTGACGTTAGAATATTCATGATTCAGGCATTGACAGATGGCAGTTTCCTTTTCTTTATGATGGTGTTGGATGTGGTATTGCATTACTTTGTCTCCTCGTATTAGTTGTAATGTTAGCATACAGAGCCAGGAAATACAAATAATCCAGTAATAAATATCCGAGAAAATAAGTAAATCCACTTTCAGTTTTTTTCTTCTTTTTTTTTTGTACAGCAATTTCATTTATTTTACAAGATAACGTAATGCGTTCTCAACGTTTTTGTTTTCTTCCATCCAGTCTTTGATTTTCTTTACATCTTTTCGAAGTAGAGGAACATTGTTATAATCAAGCTGAAGGCTTACACCCATTGGTGGATCCCATCGAACATATTTAAACTTTAATTGGGCAGAAAGTACTTCTAAAAATTTACTAGTGTGATTAACGTCTGAAATCACTGCTGGCATCCTTAAAAGCCATTTCCAACCAGCATTAACTTTTGTTTGCGGTCCAGCATTGTAAGTTCCTGTACCAACAGAAAGTACAATATCAACGCATCTATTAGGGTGCATCAGGCTGACCTCTGTTACTGCTAAATCAGAAGGATTGTTAGCGCGTAAAGCACCGTCTACAAATCGTCTGCCTATCTACGTGTTAATCATTTTTCTTTTTTACTCTCCCATTCACTTGATAACGTACGTTTTACACCCTCTGGTGTAGTTTGTTCGTATTCCAAAGGTGGGAAAAATGTAGGTGCCGCAGAAGTCGCTCTAAGAGCGTCTACAAGTGGCATACCTTCAATATCAGAGAATGGTGACTCTTCAGGTTTATCATAACTTCTCAAAAGTACAACTTCCTAAAACGCGAGTAAAGAAATTGCATCTACATTATTTTTTGTAGGGTACGTCTGTTTCATCATCAACTGTAGTTACAAACACTAAAGGTGTCCTAGGTTTCTCTCCAAGTCGTTTAAGTGTCACTAAAGCCAAGAAAAAGTAAATAAAACAGCTTTCTCGAAAATGAGCGAAAAAAAAAGAACAAACGCGTGCCTCTGTCTCTCTTATAGTTATTAATACGCTCTGTTAAGAAGTTCTCCTCTAAATATTCTACTAGAGGCTCTGGTTTGTACAAAGAGACTTTGAATAGCTGTTTGAAAGTCTTGTAACTTTTTGTTGGAAACATCACTGGAATTAAATTATAAAACAACTCTTGCGCTTCCCTTGCGCGTAATTTTAACAAGCCAATAAATATTGCGATACATCCACCAATAGATGTGCCAGCTATCATATCGAATGCTTGCCAGAGCTAAAAGCGCGTAAGAATCTATGTTGCGGTATTTACAAGAGTCCCACGGATTGATGAACAAAAGATAGAAATCACATCAAATAAAATGTACCTCCAAACCATCGGCTAGGAGCTTGTCTTCCAAAGCAATCAAACATTCTAAAGCAATGACACCTCTACTTCCACCTCCATCAATACAAAGCACTTTGAGCCCCTTTTCTTTTGGATCAGGCTTTGTAATGCGACGTTTCTGTGACACTGTGAGCCAGAATGAACTGCGTGGAATTAAGTACCTTCATAATGCTAACGGAGGCGCGCATGACTCGTCTTTCGCGTTTGCTATGCGTTAGCGCATTTCTGGGGGGGTCTGATAGCCTCTAAACGAATAAGTAAAAAAGTTACCGAGAATTACTAAAAACGACCTAAACGTACTCGACGGTGGTTTTTGTTATCTTCTTGTACTGTGGGAAGTACACTCTCTGTGTTAGAGTGTGGCATACCCATTTGCGGTAACTCTTGCTTTGATATCGCGTGTACACTATTCAATTCATGTTCACCTGTATCCTCTTCTTCTTTAGGCTCCATTTTGAGTGAGTTAGCGAGCTATGACACGATTGTTAAGGACTTTCGAATTTATCTGAACGAACACTTAACGTG
Organism: Trichosphaerium sp. ATCC 40318; assembly: GCA_038496445.1. NCBI lineage: Eukaryota > Discosea > Flabellinia > Trichosidae > Trichosphaerium > Trichosphaerium sp. ATCC 40318. The sequence continues at coordinate 76,915 of JALMLS010000538.1, forward strand.
GCTTAGGTATGCCGGTTTTATTCCTCTTCTCACTAATTTAGGACTACAATAATCTAAACGGCGTCTTTACTACGAAGCTGTGCAAACAAGTCTCTTCGCTGGGCAGCAATTGGCGGTTTAGATTCTTTTTTACTTGTAACAACGTTTCCTTCCTTATTCTCTCGCTCTAAAGACATCACTTTAAGTACCATTGCGTTCAACATGTCGTTTTCTACTATCTTTGATAAATGGTGGTCATCGTCCAATTCCTCCAAGTGTACAAGCCCAGTGGTTCCCAACTCAACATCTAATCGCACTCGTTCAATTATATTTGTTGTGTCGCGTACACCGTGACAAACAACGATTGGAATACCCTTCTTTATAAGACGTGACGTCTAGAAGTATGTCATGCAAAAAAACGTGAAGAGATGCTAATTGTACCGCCAGCGCTGAGATACATAATATACAACCGCTCCATATGTTTCGTTCTACCAATTCTGCAGCGTAACGGCCTCCACGGCTGCTTGCTATGATGACGTTTGGTTTAAATGTGTCAACTAAGCCGTTTTAACAAGGATTTAGATTGTAGTGGCAGTGTACTTGCTGTTTGGAGCGCTTTTACGCCTTCTTCAACTGTTTTACGCATGGTTGGTTCTGGGACTATTTAATTGATATTAATGGAAAGAATATGCGTAGTAGGATTACCCAGTGCCATTTGGAGCTCGAAATTACCCCTCTGAAGACATTTGTATTTTGGGCCTGTTTTACCTCCTCCAAAACCTTTGTTTATTATCAATATACGCGGTGTGGCCATTTCGGAGTAGTTGTAGTTTCTACAAGTTTTTAAAACCAAAATTCAACGAATTTCACAAAACGTGCTTTGAACCAACTTCAATATGTTGCAAGTTATTTCTTTGCATGAAAGAGAAAAAATATATGTGAATGTCAAGACTGTCAATTGATAACCTGTCGAGTTAAAGTCACGGTTTAATGAACTTTTTTTCTTTTATTTATTAACTATCTTCTTCTTCCTCTTCTGATTGATTTAAACCACTGGTGCTCGATCGTGGAGTATTCACTTCCAAAAACTTCTCTCCTCCACTTACTTCTACTAAAACTGCCTCTATGGCATTACAAAAATCTTCTTTAGCGTCACAATGGTAACCTGATTGTTGGTTTAAGAAAAATTTATGGAATGATTTCAATGTGTCAAACCTGCAGACAAGTATCGAAGAGCATAAATGCGAGAAGGTGTAGATATTCCGAAATAAATATACTATTGGTAAGTAAGTTATATAGCGCGTAAATTGGTTGAGATCAATTAATTTGTACTTGTGTAGCAAAAGAATCATTTAGGGCTGTTCTGTGATTTTGTTTTTTTGAGGCTTTCATCTCCGGCACATAATCTCGTAGAAGCTTGCATTTGTCCGTCAATTGAATAACCCCTTTCAATCTCTCACACTTATTTTAACACTAACATTAGTACAAAGTGAACAAACCACAAAGAATAGCTATAACAAAGCGTAGGTACCAAAAAAAAGCAAATAAGAATATGCACGTGATTCTCAAAAAAAAAAAAGAAAGAGAACTATCTTACCCGTTTATCTTCAGCGTAGAAAATCATATCACCATTCATTACAAAATATCTAAAGATAATATGTCAAGCTACAGGTTCTAGAAAGCGTTTTTATGGTTTTTTCCATAAACTAACCTTTTCTTCCAGTTTTTTACATTCCACCCTTGTTTTGTCGCCCATCCAGAGTATCTGTTTGGTTGAGAAAGAGATTTAACATAAAGCGCTTCTAAATCTTCTTCTTCAATGTCGTCCGTAAGGGCTGTTTTGGTATCTTTTTCCTTTTCCTCTGTTCCCAAGCAATCACCCATAATCCCTCTGTAAAAACACTCACTGGTTTGTAATGGACTTGTCTTGACTACGTTTCTATTGTTTGCGCTCTTCCTTGCCTATACAGGTGGTGTGCAAACTGTGTATTTCATCAAGCACCAAGTTATGTCATTCCACGTGAAGTTTTAGTACAGTACGTGTATATGGGCCAATATAAAACTGCTATAGTGTACTACGCTGTGCGAGCATTAAATCACGTGATAAAAATACTTGAAGGAAAATAAATGTGTCACTGATCACATTCTTTAAGTCTTAATACTTCTCCTGAACCATTGAAGTACGCACCTCATGGATCGCCGGGTAATATTACTCGCATGTACGCCGCTGTTTCCAAAAACGCTATAACACAACTCAGTACTTACCACATCTAGTGTTAATATCTCAAGTGGCGTCTGTAGCCAATATTCTAGACTTTGGAGCTATCCCCTCAACAAATACTAACGAAGCAGCGGAAGCAAATACTATTGCCCTTCAAAAGGCGTTCTATGCCGCTAATACAAGCCCTACAAACGATAGAATCGTTCTGATTCCAGCTTCGCATGAATTTTACATTTTCTCCGCTGAAGTTTTCAATGTTCATGATATTACCATTCAACTTGATGGGCACGTGTTTTAAGGATTTTCTTGCGAAAATTTTCCATGCTGTGTATTTAATTAACTTCGGCCGTAGTCTCTTGGTGATTTCAAACAACATTACAGCTTACCCACAACCATCCCAGTTTAATCATACACTCGCTGGTTTGTATATTGGTGACAGCTCAAATATCCATTTGACTGGATACGGAAAGTTCGATGGACAAGGCTATGACTGGTGGTGGCATGTTATTCTTCTTGCTAAGGATCATAGACCTCATATGGTTCTTATGGAACGTGTTGAAGGAATAGTTATTGATAATTTGTATTTTTCAAATTCTCCTCAGTATCACCTTCTTCTTAAAGATATCAAGGACGTACATGTTAAAAATGTAACAATTTATGTTGATACAGAGAGTCAAAAAGCTATGTTTCAAAAGGCAGGGTATTGGCACGAGGAGAAAGGTGTACCGACTTTTCCATTAAACGTACATAACTTTTTCGAAAAGTTTTTTTTTGAGATTTTTTTTCTTTCTTTTTCTTGCGCTTAACGGTTTTTTTAGACGGATGGTATTGACCCAAGTGGTATCAACGTTCTAATTGAAGATGTCAGTATAGAGAATTTTGATGACGCTGTAGCAGTCAAACCTTGTATGAAGACATAATTGAAAAAACGGCAAGAACTAATCCCACTTCTTAGGCAGCGGTAATTGTAAATTGTCGACTTGTACAGAAAATATAGTGGTTAAAAATTCTCTAGTGACTTATGGTGTTGGTATGACGATAGGTATGTTTCGATAACACATAAATCAATTCGCTCAGTCAAGTTTAGGATCTGTACCACCTAATCCAGGGGTAAATTGTATCAAAAATGTTACCTTCGATAACATTGTTTTCAAAACTCCAATCAAAGCTATATATGTCAAGACAAACCCTGGTACTGATGGTACTGGAATAATAGATAATATTACATACAAAAATATCGTTGGTGATGGTTCTCTATGGTACCCAATATGGATAGGTCCGCAACAACAAGAACAACCGGGAACGAAAGGAACTGGATGTTCTTTTTTTTATCCGATAGATGATGAGTGTCCGACTCAACCACGTGTTCCTGTTACAAATATCCACTTGAGTAATATCACATTTACAAATGGTCTTGAACTTCCTGGTGTATTGCTTTGTGATCCTGAAAAGCTTTGTACTGGTTTTACCTTCGACCAAGTTTCGAATGAAGGAGAGTTTGGAATACAAAAAGATTACGTTTGTAAAAATGTGAAGGGTACTTCAACAAAGTCGTTCCCTACTCCATCATGTTTTTAAAATAAAACTTTTGACACAACGGATTATTTGTAAGCAAAGGCAGTCTTTTACCATGACTTTCTCATCTAGCATTTTCGTGTGCCTAAGAGATGTACACATCTTTTCTCTGAGCACCAATTAACAAACTAGATATCTTAAACTTAACAGTGCAGAATCTACAGGTCTCTGGTGTTTATCTTCCTCTGAAAACGCCTTCATTCCTAACAGTATACTAAACTTATCTAGATTATGCTTGGATGCCACTGTCAACACTGGTAAAAAAATTCTGGTAGCTGCGTACAGCATCCTATGAACGTCTAAGTGTCAGATTTTGCGCTTGCTATAGTTAGCAAAGAGAAAAGAACGTCTAGTTGCAAACGAGTTCTTTCAAGTTCTGTACCACCGGGTTTGTTTGCAAAACTGTCCATGTAAGACCCAGCTGGTTTAATCTCAACGCCGTATCGCATTAATGAATTTCTGTGAAGCTCACTCAATCTTGTTAAGTATATTTCTTTATCAGTAACTGCGTCTATCTTTCTCGGAAGAGGCAGATTATAGTCAATAGTAGTTTATTTAGTACCAGAATTTTTTGTATTTCTGGTATCTGTATGCTAACGTTACAACTACTACAATGAGACAAAGTAATGCAATACCACATCCAACACCAACATAAAGAAAAGGAAAACTTTCATCTTCACAGCCACTTGAATAGTGACTAAGAAGAAGCATTTGGTCCTTTGTCTCTACACTCAAGTTTTTGCATTCGTTCGTTTCGACTCTCTCCTCAACTTCTTCTCTTGAAAGACAACCTGCAGGTAATGTAATAGCTGCAATACCTTCAATTTGGATAGTAACATCTACAAAACAACTTGTTGTTAGAATGTAGAATTAAGCCAGTAACTACTCAAAGAGCAACATTCAACTTACTCTTTGGACATTTCAAAAAAGTTACATTTGATCCAGATTCTAAGATAATAGTATTTGCAGGAATATCACCTAATTAACACGTAAGAATACAAAGAAATGTTTGGCGTTTGTTGTACCATCAACAGTCACAATTCCTTCGAGTGTAATAGTAGGTGCTAGTGTAGAATTAATGGTAAAAATCCATACTCCACCAATACACACAGCTGAAGGTACAAACCCTTTGCAAGGTATTGAAGGTGATATAGGTAGAGGTGAAGACACAGGTGGAGGTGAAGGCACAGGTGCAGCTGGGTTAAATGGAGGGTAGACGAATATTTTAACGTCACCCTTCTGGGCTCCCAATACTATTTGGCCTGTAACAGGATGTACAGCAGCACATTGAACATCAGTTTCATTTGTATGATTTGTATAGATACCATCTATTAATTCACCTAAAGCAGCAAACAAAATGTAAGAAAATAATAAGAAAAAAAAGTTACAATATTGTCACCTTCAAGAGTTGTTAGCGCTATCAATGTATTTCGTAATGTAAGCATGATATTGCCATTAAAATATCTCTTCACTGATGTAAACAAGTCCGATGCAGCAAACAACTCTTGATCCAAGGTATTTTGGGTTGTTGGAGATGAGTCATTAAATGAATAGTGCAAAAGTCGGAGATTTCCAGCCACGATTAGAGAGCTGTTGTAAAATAGTACGCTCTAGTTTCCAAAGTCACAATAAAAATCACTATAACACTTCAAAATATATCTTACTTGCGCATTCTCAACATCTGTTACAGAAACTCTTTGTCCTACAGGTATACGTTAAGTTATTTGAACAATACTAGTGTGGACCAAAATTCTTAGAACTATACCTGTCAAAGTAGAATGAATCTCTACCTTACCGTTTACATATGCCACTGCAAGAAAACGTTCGTCTGGGGAGAGTGATAGCTGGCGTATTCTAAAACTCGCGGTACTATCTGTAAAACACAAAAGTTATTGTTTCAAGATCACATTCACAAACAACATTGGCAGAAGAAACTCGCTAATACTATAGCTGAGTACAGAACTTGAGTTCTGTCAACAGTGAACACCCCTTAATATACCAGGTATTGTTGCAAACAAGTATAGAGGTAAACCGTCTTGATTTCTAAACGGTTTTTTTGCGTACCACTAGCTGCAATCGAACTTGCATAGGTTCCATTAGGATACAACTCCACAATATCATTACCAACTGATTCCACAGCACCAATGTAAAAATTTCCATTGGCCCGTAAAGCTATTCCTTGAGGTTGTTCGGAGTGAAACGTCAAGGTACCAAACGGACTTGGAATACTTGTATACGACTTTACAAGTGTATCTAGAAACAACTTAAAACCCACATGACGGAGAGTTTGTTTGAACAACACTTGTCTTGTTGCACTATTGCAAACCTTGCCTCAGTTTTTTAAAGCTATTGAAACGTACAGTTATTTGAGTGTAATATCTTTATAGCTCCATCGTTTAAATTATAGCGACCACTATCTGCTACAATAAGATACTGTCCATCGTGTGAGAATATCATCTCTTGAGGTGTTACAAGACCTAAAGCGGAAATCACCAAAAAAGTAAATCTTATGGTAATGTGTTTATACCTGTACTAGTTGCGTTGTAAATGGCATCATGGTCACCCTCTCCTATTACAACGTCATACAACAGATATACATGAGAAAAGAGTACTAGAGCATTGTATGTATCGTACCAAGCCATAATGGAACATCTTGAGCGTAACAAAAGGTAACACAGCCAAAAAAAGCCAAAAGAACCAAAACAAGCCGAACAGGTCCAAATTCATTGTTTTGCGCTACTGGTACTCAAGTATGTGTCAGTTCATCACTGTGTATTTGCTTTCGCCAAATACTTGTTTTGACTTAACGCTAATTAAGGTTTGGCTAACCTTCAACGAACTGCCTTTTATGAACAAGTTGGCTTTTCTGGACAAGTTCGCGAAAATTCCCCAGGTAGTTAGTGCTAACTGTAGACACTATAACAGTGGTATTGAGGTTTCGTCAGCATCCTTAGTCTTCGGCCATGATTTGAACAAGCCTTTTTCGAATAGAAGGTTGGATATCATACGTACGGGACTTTGTCTAGAGTTCCAATATACCCGTAGCGTTCTTTGTCATGACAATCATTTAGAAGAAAAAATCAAGAAAGCGTACACTTGTACGAATTACTTTGTTGTGATTTCTATTCCGTCTACGGTGAATATGAGGTACATAGTTACGCGTTTATGTAGTTGAAAACTTGCGAGAACATCACCAAAAGACTCTACAAAAACAATCACGTGTTGCTTTTTTTTCCGAATGCTTTGTTACAAGTGGTAATCGCTTTGTATTGGTGCTATACTGACACTTACATAATCGCACTAACAAAACAATCTATGTCAGAACAAAATCACAGAACACTATAGAGTATCGCTTTAGTGAAATCAATTTAAACAACACGTGGTGTAATATAAAAATCGTTGGAAAAACTGTTTACAGATTCTTAATTTTTTTTCATTTGTCTTTACGTTCAGAAGCCTCTACAACAGTTTCTACTTATTCTTCTAGGGTTTCTTCTTGCGTTTCTTCTTGAACTTTCTTTTTAGCAGGCCGTGGAGAGAACTGCCCACGGTGTACAGTTACTACCTTAAAACGTTTTTTACGTTTTACTCTTGCTTCTTTCTGTGATATATGTTGTATAACTTGCACTGGCTTCTTGCGAGGTTTTCGCGGTTTTGTCTGTTGTGACGTCTGTGTTTGTTGTGGCGTCTGTGTTTGTTTTTGTAGTTGGCTTTGTGGTGGGCTTTGTGGTGGGTTTTGTTTCTGTTCTTGTGGTTGTGGTACACTAAGGTTGTTCTGCTTTAAAATATTTTTTAACTTGGTCATTTCTCTCTCCAAACGATTGATTCTACTCTCCATGCCAAGCGCTTTCTTATGCACTTCGACATTGCATGGCGTAATATCAATATTATGGTGCACAATACGCTCAGATATGCTTGGGACAAGATTATCTGCCGTAGATTCCAAGTTGAACAACTTTGCAAGCGTACGGTGTTCTTTAAGCGAGAAATTGTTTTCTACCCAATCTTCTACGTTTGAAGTACTAATAAGATTTTCTGTCAAGCGTACAACACTTTGGGCACCGGAATCTGGGGCGTTTTGCTGATAGTGTTGTGGGATATTCTGTTGAATGTCATCTATGAGTGTATTTGGCGCTTGCGAAACATTTTGTACGCCTGCGTCAGGGCCTACGAAATTAATAAGCGCTTGTAGAGGCGTATAAAGCGTTTTTCGTCCATACTAAAGTATTGTGCGTCTATCCAGCCCATCTGGCCACCATTAGCATCTGTGCATTGATAGCGCACTATTCCGCGCCCTGTTCTGACATTTACTTTCTTGTTTGTTCTGGTGCGTTTATTTGATTTCACAACATGCGAATATTGCCTCTGAAGTAAGTTTGAGCTAAACTAGTAGAAGCTTGAGTTCACGCACGCAAGAATTGTACAATCGAACCTTCAACATGGTAGTAGCTTGGTGAAGTGATTTCTTATGTTTTTTGACTGAATCGGACTGAAACTACAGAGGAAGCAGTTTGAAATAGCTTTGGCGGGACATATTATTACAATTTCTTGCATCAGAACCTTTGTACAACATAGCAAGCATAACTGAGGTTTTGAGCAAAAATGTCTCGTGAGTTCTTTTTGGCGCATGACTGAAGTCACAGAATTGCATGACAACTAAGAGAATAACGTAACTGTATAATGTGAATATCAGATATGGTTAAATTCTTACAGCTGCGTCAGTTTTGGTTACACTTTCGCAAACGTGCTGACAGGAGCTATAAGACAAGCCACCGTACGGGTTGTATTACTGTGTGACAGAATTAATAGAGCTAGGCGGCGGTAATGGATCAAATGGACAGTTTATATCAAATGTAAAAAGTATCCTTCGCTTTGTAGCTGGGTAGGCGTCAAAGAGCCTCTTATATCCGAAATGATAACAATCGCGTAGGTCAGTGGCTGTTGCGACACTTTTAGTTGTGCCTTCGTTTCTTGGCAATAAAGCACTCACAAACAACTACAAGAACGGAGTAGACAAGAATTTCTGCCAGTACAAATCGTTAACTCCTGTTTTACCAAAAGACCATCCTTTCGACCTTGAAGCCATCGATAAGTACTCAAATGAAATCGGTGATAAGCCCTCAAGCGACTGGGCAGTATCTACATGCACAGGTGAGGTTCATTTTGAAGAAACTTTTGCGCTTAAACTGAGAATCGCTTAGCCATCGCACTTGGACTTAACTGGCTCACTTTCAGCATGTGGCAAATACCTTCTATAAAAACCATTCTATTAACAAGTTCACGTACAATATCAAGAGTAGTTGGAAGAGTTGGTCATAATATACTACCACTTTTATGCGCTCCATTATCTGGACCGCGATTGGGTCATTTTTGTGTCAACATGGCATTATTAGTGTACTTAAGCAATTCTTTGATGCAGCAAGTGAGGTACAGTAAATTATCATCTTCTTGTTTACGTTAAGTGTTGCTAACGTTAGCGTTATAGTGTTGCAGAGTTTTGCAGTCTGTACTTAACAGGCGCAGCAGCTGGAACTCTTGGAAGTCTTGTTTTTCTTCGTGGAGCTGGGTAAGTTGTTATTTTCTGGATTTGTTGTAGTTTGTTTGTTGAGTATACTCTTAGAACTCTTGCAGCTGGTCCCGAAGCTAGTATTGTAGCTTTAGCAATGGCTAATATAGTATTTAAATATAGTGAGCCTGTAATAGGAAAACGAACGGACTTGTTTATGTTTGAGGTAAATTCTCACATTCTTCTAGTTTGAAAAATTTCTAAACATTTGTTTGTAGCATTGGATACTTGGCGTATCCATTATGGCCCTTGCAGGAATAGGATTGCGTAGGCGCTGGAGTCATTTTGACTATGCAAAGATTTTTTTCGGTGGTCAAGGTGGACGTAAGAAAACAAACAGTCTTTTTCGTACTAATTTGTATTTTTTTCAAAATAGTACTATGGGCATATACGTTTGGACTGCTAATAGGTTCAGGAGATATTACTCGTAGAATATCTCCAAAACAAGTTTATCACGGTGAGGCGAGCTTTTTTCAGCCTCATGGTTACGGTACTGTACGTTAGCCAGAAAACATACAAAGCGATAACTAATTTTTTTAGCTCTGGAACTTGGATTCAACACATGCCATCAAAGGTGAATTCTTAGCAGGTGCTGCACATGGAAATTGTCACGTGATTCTACCCGGTATTGGGCGCGGTACGTAGGACTATAACCTTGTTATTGTATGAGGATGAGCTAGCTAACTTTGTAAATTTTTTTAGAAGACGCATTTGTGACTTGTTGTGATTATCGTCTTGGTGAACCTGCTGGAAGTGTATCCTATAAGTTTAAGACGCTAAAAGGTCAATTTCATGAGGGTAAGGCAACTGTACTTAACGAGCACATGGAAGGAAGAGGTAATTTTGGTTTTTTAAAATATCCAATGTGTAGATGCTTATAATACTATTTAGCAACATGGGCTTGTAGCAATGGCATTTTCTATGGTACTATTGACGTTTTTGACTAATTTTTACGAAATGTCATGTCATATGTGACATTCTCATTTTTTTCTTAATATAGGCAATGTCAAAGATGGTAAAAAACAGGTGCGACTTTAAAAGTAAAAGTTTAAATAAGTGATTTTATTATAAAGGGTGGTTTAATGTACAGCTCAGAAACTGAAATTGTGATTAAAAACCTTGAACATGGTAACATGCGTGTTAAGTTGAAGAGACCATATTATTTTTACGAAGGTATATCAACTTTTACTTTTAAAAGCTGAGCTTCTAACTCGGTATGTTAAGGTGTCACAGACTCAAAATATAGATACCATGGCGATGGGAAGCTTGTATTCTATAAAGAAGCTTCGCATGCTCCATTCGTACCAGGGCACTTGCAACAACAGTACCCGTCATTGCCAGAGAAATTACCTTGGCTAGAGGTCGAAGGTATTTTTAGTTGGTTTTTTTTCGAGACTGAAACTGACGTACGCTTGAAGGTACCTGGAATGGTGGAAAATTTCTGAGAGGAACTCTTAAGCTTATATCAAAAAATGAAATTTGTCACGTGGAAAAAACAGATAATGGATTGGAAATAAGTGAGAAAGAAGAAGAAAAATTAAAAGCAAGAAACGAAATAGATTTAGAAGAAAAATCTAGTGTGGAGTATACCTTGGAAGATTTTTTCTTATTACGTCAAAAAGCACAACCTCAACGCTTGTGGCATATATTAAGTTGTGGTTATATACCTGACAGTGCTTTATTCAATACCTATGGTGATATCGTTGAGCCACAAGCAATTTTGTGAAATAAAAACGTTTTTGTACAAAACAGCTGCTTTATATTGAAATTACTGCCTCGAGCACTGTTGAGAATTGATTAAAAGTGCACAATGCTGGTTTGTTTATATTCATTTATTTATTACTCGTTGTAAAAGTTTGAAAGTTTGTTACTATTGAAGATAATGACGGTGGTTGGAATAAACCAAAATTCTTTAAAATTAAAAGTGCATATTTTCTAATCATTTCGTCCTTGTGCCACTGTAAACAAATGATATTATCTTTAATATTTTCATCATCCATAAGCATTCTATGATAATCTAGAAAGAGTAAATGAGGCATGTAATAAAATACAAACAAATGCAGGGTGAAACCAAAAAGTGCATGTGATGATGCTTGTGCCATAAAAAAACGTGTACCAAAGAAACTGAGAGTAGCGAGTGAAAAAGCGCCCAATCTAACTATATCTATATACTTCGACTTTACAAGGTGATAATAAGGCTCAATAAAATTAAATTTTATCCCTTTCAGACGCTCAACAATCCTAAACAATCTTAGCTTTAATGAAAAAAATTGAGCGTTCTGACATTAATAGTGCATTTCGTACAAAATGTAAAACATACCTAATCTTATGTGGCGTTTGTTTTTTTAAAAATGATTGTATGATAGATAACATTTTGTTTCTAGGCACATTTAAAGCGTCTAAAAACAAAATCAAAAAACTACTATCTTATTGAAAATATCTACTTACCATCATCTACAAGCCTAGCACATAGCACAGCTAAATTATAGCTAATGAGAGCTTCAAGCCTCGATGGAGCCGAGTTGGCAAGTTTTATAAGTACATCTAGACCTATTTGAGCAATTCTTGGTCTCGGTGCATCTAGAGAAAGATTGTAAGAAAAAAACAATACAAAGATGGCAGCCATACCATATCTTGAAAGGCATTCTAGGCTTCCTATAATACTATGTATACTCATCTCCATGCTTATTTTTGGAGATTTAATTATTTTAAAGAGTCCTTCAGTTATTTTTGGACCAAGAGGACCTTCTCTAATATCCTCTATTGTTATCCAAGAATTAATAAAAACGAAAATATAAAACAATGCTTGCTGTACTCAAGATAACCCCACAGAGCTCCAACACCAACACCTGCCAGAGTTGATCCATATAACATATCTGTGTATATATTGAGAATACCTGCTTTCACCATATGCTCCTTCAATGTCTCTTTTGTTGAAAGTTAAGTCACAAGCTGTAACTCCAAAAAACAAAAATAAACTCTTACTATTTTCGGCATAATTCCAACACGCAGCTGCAGCTAATCCAGATATTGATTCATCCTTTACAGTCTCTGTTATATGAACTAGAGCATCAACACCACCAATAGTGTACCAGTAGTTTTTGTTGGCAACTGTCAAACGAATAAGTTAAAAAAACGCCTAAACAAGCTCTCTTATGTATTGTACCTATTTGTGGCCTTAGCCAAGGTAGAAATATACTGTACGCCAGATCACCAAGTACTTTAACTTGTTCAGCTTCACTACCATGTTGTATTTTATGTAATAAGCCTTCTAGAATCTCTTTCTCTGGTTTTACGTTATTTTTTGCCTTTTGGAAGGTACTGTATGCGTCATCACGTAGAAAAAGCATACGCGCCATAAATAACGCACGTATGGGTGGAATACGGCGCTTCAAGAAAAAAAGGGTTAAGTTGGTGTTGCCTGCTTAAAACAGCTTGGCGTGTGACGTTTACAGCGTCTGGTGTATGTCCATTATATGGCGAACCTTGCAAAGTTTATATGGCGTAGACGAAGAAGATGCGTACTGGCGAAAACAGGCATGTTACTTTATGATTAACGAGTTTTAAACTGAAATTGCAGTCAAACGTACCCGCTACGCCACAGAATTGGTCTCAACCAACTGTTGAACGCAAACAGCCTCAAACGCCGACACAGACATACACAGTGCCCAAACCACCTGCAATACCATATAAACCACCCGTATGATTGTCTTACGCTATATTAATGTAACACCTGTAAGGAGCCACCTCGAAATTACACAGACTGGTCGCTAGTACTCCGTTTCATCAAGAAACGCGATTTTCAGGAAGCTGAGAAGGAAATGAAGCGAGAAGAAAAATACAAACAAAAGCTTGAAGTAAACCGCTTAAAAATCATCACAAAATAATATAAATAGGCTCAAGAAGGAATATATGGTGACGTTCAACTAAGGATAGTTTCTGTCATTAAGATGAGGTTTTTCGAGCTCATAAAAGATCAACAACACGAAGAGGCTAACAAGTACGTACTCATACCAGCAAATAGAAAAATCAGGTGTCACAGTCGGAGATAAATACTTTTTACGAACAAAAAATCAGTTGAAAAACTTTTTGTACTAGGCTTGGCATTCTGTACAAAGAATGTGGTGGAAAGACTACAGAAGTACTAGAATATATGTGTAATATATCCAAGACTGTCTTACAACGACAGCACGAGGAAACACATGTACATTTACTTGAAACTTTGGGTACGAAACGAAAAAAGTACTTTCCGCCCAAAGATCCTTTGTGACACGTGTTTTTAGGCCTCAGACCTGTTAGTGGTGTGAAACAGACAATGTCTTGTCCTGATGCTATTGCTACTATATTAAGTGGCGCAATTACTGCCATACATAATCATAGATATATTGCTGAAGTGTTCGATACACCTTCTTTTTTATTTTATATTGCATCACTTCAACAAATAATTCAATTATCTGCGAAGAAATACCTTGATATTTTCAATAAACACTACTCCATAGAATCAACTGTGCGTATTATTAAATGACGCAGTATAGTTAAAATAAACTTAGGCAGCTGCTATTAACGAAGGAACAGCTCAAATAGATGATCCAGCCAAGCTTATTGACAGATTAAACAAAATTGTACAAATCACAGAGTTTATTCATCGATTCAGGCAGCGTATGCGCAAACAAATTGAGGTATGTTGATTGTACACTAGACATATGTTAATCTCTGTGTTAACACTAATTTAAAGCACCTGGTAAAAGAAGCAAAACGAAAGGGATACTACTTTTACGCCAAGCGTAACCCACCTCCAAAGGATGCTCCTAAAGAAAAATGTCTTGACATTGCTGTGTATATTAGTGAACCTACAGTAGTTTATAATGATACAAAAGATCTGTTACAAAACTATAAAGTAGTGGAAGGATTCTTTTTGCTTCAAAGTGTCAAAAAGGTGAGTGTAGTTTTTTTTTCTTGAAACTTGGGATGTACTTGTTTATTTTTTTTCTCATTTATTTCTTAGTTACTGCGGGCAAAGAATCACCTTGGAGAAGATGACAAAACTTCACCTGCTATTGATAATATATTTTTAATACTTCTATCTTGTGGTCAAAGATCATTCAAGAGTTTTGATGTTGAAGTCGCTAAGCACATGCTTAAAATGTTAATACACTTTACAGGAAACAGTTTTAGACAAGTAAGATTTTTTACGCCTTAAACCATTACCGTCACTTAATACTCCTCTTAAGGCACTAGAAAAAAGATGCATTGAAAACATTCCATCAACTTTTAAGACTAAAACTAATCAGAACGAATATGCTGTACGTTTTCAGGGTAGTTAGAGTGTAACTCTAAAGCTTATTGTAGATTTATTTTAACAATGCTGAAAAGTGTGCAAATCACCTTACTAAGCTACAAGCCAAGTTCGAAAAGGACATAAAGACCAATAAAGTATACTCAGCCAAAGAAAAGCAAGAAATTCTGGATGTAGCTGCTGGCTTTGCAAAGTCTGCAGCATCCGTAAAATCATCTCTAAAGGTACAAAACACTCATATAAGCTGCCTTCAGCTAATTTTGATTGAATCCTTAGAATGCAATTGCAAAGCTTACTGAAACTATTGTGCCTTACTTACAAGAACATTTGAAAGCGTTTGCACATGCTAACTACGTCATTGATGACCAACAGTTTATGATGTACGAATTAAACGATCCGTTTGCCTTGGCACTTAAGAGAAAACTGCAAGTACTCTTAGGACCTTGTAAGGTAAAAAAACCGAACCACAAGCTTTATCTTATCACGCGTAGACACTAACCATCTACATTTTTGTTTAGAAATATTTTTTACATGAAACACTCCACGAGATTTTATGCTCTATCGTGGTTTATATTACCAAAAGACTTGAAGCTATAATGTACCGTAAAAAGTTTTCTCTCTATGGCGCTATTCAGTTCGATAAGGACCTTAATATTCTAAGACACTTCTTTTCTATGTATGAAAGAGGATTTGGAGAACAATTCGCTCGCGTAGTACAGATTTGTACAATTTTAGGAGTATCAAGCGTACGGAGTAATATGATTCTAACAGTAACCGCTTATACTGTTCTTAGATTATAGAAGTAAAACAACTGCTTTCACAAGGCGTCGCTAGGTGGCAATTGACACCAACTGAAATGAAAAGAATTCTATTGTGCCGTAACGAGTTTACTAACGCTATGGTACAAGCTTTAAAGTAGTTCTTTGTATGACTGATGACACGTACACAAACTTGTAAAATAATAAAAGAAGACTCGAAAAGACTTTTCGCTCACCGTGTTTTTTTTTTATTTTTGTTGAAACGATAGTCAGACATCGATGAGTAGCGTCAAATCCTCTAGTACGGGACCTAATAAGTCCCGTAGAAAGAGCCAGCTGCTCACAAAAAGGAAACAGTTTAAAGATAAAGATGATGGGTCGTCCCAGATGGAACGAGATTACGAAGTACGCGCTTAGAGCCTTTTGCGTGACGTTTTTATCTCCAGATAACGCTAGCCATTGTTGACGCTTGTATAGGACTTACGGCAGAAGTATATGGACCTTATGGAAGAGAAAGGGCAATTGGAAGCGAAACTAAAAAAATCAAAGCATTACGCGAACAAATATCGCAAACAGCTTAAAGAACAAGGTTCATCCGCTACAGCGGCTGTAGATTTGCATGTACAGCAACATGAACTCGAAACAAAAGTAGAAGAGTTGCAATACGAGCTAGAGAAGGAATCTGCTGCACACAGGGTAGAATTGGAGAAACAGACAAAGGAAGTGGAAGAACTTACAAAAAAAATATCGAAACTATCTGAAACGGTAAGAAAACACATCAAAAGTATCTATAAATACGCTACAGTTTTATTTGGTAACGTTAACGCTTTTTTTAAACAAAAAACATAAAAATACGCCAGTACACAATTATTTTATATTTCCATACGCCATCAAACGCTATTTCCAATACTCAGATGAAAGAAAAAACAACCAAAAAATTTGTGCAAAAAAAAAAAAGGACTGACGTCGTTTCAACTTTGTAGGAAGCTCAACTTGCCTCAGTGAATGATAAACTTGAATCTTTTAATAAACGTGTTACTACAAAGGATCAAGAGATTGGTAGGCTACAAGCTGAGTTAAAGGTACGCTTGACAAAATAAAAAAAAGCAAAAAGCAAAAATGTTTTTTGCACATGTTTGATCAGAGAATTACACTTTTACTGCAGAGTTCTTACGTTCTTCTATAGACTGAAAAGACAAAAATTGATGAACATAGAAGAGAGGTTGAACGTTTAAATACAGAGATAGAAGAGAAATCACAGGAAGTGCGCAAATGGAAACGACGTAAGTTTATTTCTTTGAAACTTTTTTTTTTGTTTCGTGTGCACACTCCTGTTGATACATTTTCATAGAGGCTGATAAGTCTGCATCACAAACAAACTTGAGATCTAGTCAACTAAGTAGTGAAAAGGAAAAACTAGATCAACAAATTGCAGAGCACCAAAAGACAATAGGAAACCTACAAGCTCGACTTGATGCTACTCAAAAAGAACTCAAAGAGGTAAACACTCTTAAAAAGCGATAGCTTTTCGTTGAACCCGCTGTGATAACACTGTGCTTTTTTAGGTTGTCAGAGACAAAGAAGAGGACTTAAAGGAAGTAGCTGCCAGAGCAAAGAGCTTAGAAGGAAATATAAATGAACTTAAAGAAAAATTACGTAAAGCTGAAGACCAAGTAAAAGACAAAGGCACGTGATACCTTTACTTTTGCTTGTATCATTTAACAACGTCCATCGTATTGTTATTACCACGAACTGCAACTTTTTTTGTGCCTGGTCCTGGACTATAGTTCGTAGCTCATGCAGTGTTACTTCGATGATTTGTTAACAAAGTTTTTTTTAGATTCAAAATTGGCTGTTTTTAAAGTCGAAAAAGAAGTCCTTCAGGAAAAGATTAAGCATAATGAAACACAAGTTACAGTAAAGGCAGATGGTCTTAAACAAGCAAAAGAAAAAATAGAATTACTAAAGGCCTCAATAAAAGCAAAGGATGAAGAGGCCTTAAAGAAGCAAGAATCTGTAACTAAGACATTAGAGAATATAAAGGTTAAAATGGGAAAAGCACTTGAAGTTCACCAAGAAGAGAAGAAAAAACTGGAAGCACAGTTAAAAACAAGCGAAGCTAATTATCAACAATTATCCGCTAGGTTATCAGCAAGAGATGAACAGAAACAATCCCTAGTTGAGGCAGAAAGGTAGTGGAGAAAACGACCAGTTTTTTTTTTTCTCTTGTTTTTTTGACACTTCATTTAGCGCTGCAGTTGATGCCAAAGCTGAGTTGGAAGTTATGAAATCGAAGCTACAAGATACAAATGTTAAGTTATCAACACTTGAAGCTGAGATTAAACAAGTCAAAGAAGAAAATGAGATATTAGTTAAAGAAAAAGATGAACTCTCTAAAGGTCATAAAGCCAATATTGAAACTGTTCAACAAAAGTTAATAGAGCACTCTGATAGTGTAACGTACGCTATATAAATCCACTCAATTCCTTATCTTCTTACAACCATGCTAGAAAAATGTCAGAACACGTGCGATCAAAAGACAGCATCATAAAACAGCACGAAGTTACTATTGCGTACGGGGAATAAGCTCTTCTGTTTTTTATCATTTCTTTTGATGTGACCGTGTTGACTTCATTATAGAGACTTGCGCGCAAGTGTCATGGTTTCAAAGAAGCATGAATCTGACGCAAAGAAGTATAAGCAAGAACTGGAGATATTAACGAAGGAATTACCGAAAATGCAGAGCGAGTGGACAACCGTTAAAGAACAGCTTGAACAAGAAGCTCAAACTGCTAAGACTGCTTTATCAGACGCCCAAAAAAGCTTTAACGAGGAACGGGATACTCTTATAGAAGAGAAAGAGAAAGTAAAAGCTGCTCTTGATGAAGCATCAAAAGCTCATGAAGAAGAACTTAAAGTCCGTAGCAATCAGTTACAGGAGTTCGTGATTCAAAGCAAGAGCGCTCTAGCAGCAGCTGTTGAAGTACATAAAGCTGAGGCTGAGGGATTGAGCAAACAACTAGAAGAAGCAGAGAGCAAGAACAAAAAGCTGAGCGAAACTGCCGATGAAGCTACAGCTGTGAACAAAGAACTCGAAGCAAAAGAACTCGAGATAAAGGCTTTAGAAGAAAAACTTGCAGAGGTGGAGTCCAAAAACAGTGAAGAGCTAGCAGAAGCTCATAGCAAGAATAAAGAGCTTACTGAGACCATTGATAAGACTGTTGCTACAAGCAAGGAAGAGCTCGAAGCTAAACAGCTTGAGATCAAGACTCTTCATGAAAAACTTGTTGAGGCTGAGATTAAGAGCCGTGAAGAGCTTGATAGAGTTAAAGCTTCTCATTTAGAAGAGTTGAGTCAAAAAGGAGAAGAAGGGACGCTGTGGGCCTCAAAGATTACAGAGAAGGATGATGAGATTAAAGAACTTAGACAGAAGTTAGAATCTGATATAAAACGTAAGGAAGAAGAGATTTTATCGATGAAAGAAGAACATGAGAATGTCTTGGGTGAAACACAAAGAGAAAAGGAAGAATTTGAACGTAAAGTTGCTGAGAAGCATGCAGAGGTTGAAGCCTTGAGTAATACGTTTGAAGAGCATAAAAAGAAGAACGAGGAAGAGATTTCTCGTATACAGAGTGAACATGAAGTCGCTCTTGGTGGTAAGGAAACTGAAGGTGCTTCTTGGAAACAAAAACTTGATGAAGTTGAAGAAGAGCTTCGCGCTCTAAAGGATGGTCATGGAGAGGCTTCAATTATCCTAGAATCAAAGGATAAAAAGATAAGAGAGCTTAATGAAATCCTAGAGAAAGAAAGAGCGGAACAATCAGCTCATGTATCTAGTATTATTGGTGACTTAGAGAAGTTGAGAGAACTTCATTCAAAGGAGAAATCTGCTCTTGAAGATAAGTGCAAGCTTAGAGATGATAAGATAGCTACACTTACAGCAGCTGTGGCTGCTTTGGAGCTTGCCGAGGTTACTAATGGTGAAGACAATGAAAAGTATAATAGTGCTGTTAAGGTAGCTTAGCCTCATTTAAGTCGTTTTTATCAATTTGTTTATTCTTCTTTTAGGAATCTGATCGCTTGGCTGAGGCTTTGGAAGATGCAAAGACGAAGCACGCAAATATACTTGCAGCTAAGAATGAACATATTACTGCCCTTGATACCGAGATTTCTAAGAAGCAACAAGAGTATGAAGAGCTTCAAATTGAATTTGAAGAAAGTCAGGCATCTGAAGCAGAAAAAACAAAACAAATAACTGATTCTGCATATGCCCAGAGCGTAGAGCTTAATGAGCGTTATGATGTTGTACGTTTTTTGATTATTTACTGTCACAGTGTCGTGTTCTTCAACGAACTCCTTATATGTGTTCGTTCTAATTTTTTCTTTTTTTGCAGTTGAAGGACGAGTTCGAGGCTTATAAGGAGAAGATGGAAACTACTAGTGCAGAAGAGATTGAGAATCTTCGTAAAGAGTTACAAGATAAAGAAGAAATATTACAAGAACGTGATAGTGAATTAACTTTATTGAGATTTGAGGTAGTTTTTTTTTCCTGTTTTTATTTGCGCCGTTGTTGCTAATTGTTATGTACCAAGGTTTCTAAGAATGCCGAAAATAGTAATGCAAATAACCTTGAGAAGGAGGTAGAAAACAGAGATGCCGTTACAAGACTTGTATATGGTATAAAACCAGTAGATGGTACGGACAAGTTTTTCCACAGAAAAGTTGTGCTCTGTGAAAACAAAAAAGAATGCGACAACTTCTTTATTCTTGTTTTTTTCGTTTCTCTTACTCCCTTTCTTAGGTGGAAAAGAATTAGCTATATTTTTGGATAAAACATTTATTGCAGGAGATCCTTCATCAAGCTCTCTTCTAGCGCTCGTATTGATAGCTATTGAGACATCTTACAAGGTAAACTTTTGTTTTCTTTTTTTTGATCCGGAAAAGGGGTTTTGTTGACAACGTCCCTTTGTTTAGAGAGAACAAGATAATTTACAGAATTTGGCTTGGTGGTTTTCTTGGGGTTCACAATTATATGATAGACTATATGATTTGAATAGTGCTCATGGTAACCTCTTTTTTTTGTTTTGATTTCTTCCCTATTTAAGCCTTATTTTCTTTTAAGATGATATTGGTGATGTACCACCAAAAATTAAGAATAGTGGTCTCCAGTGTGGCGTTGAAACAATACCAGACTTGCACCTTGAAGATTCGTACGTATAAATGTTAGGGGTGTTGAGAAAATCTTCCGCTTCTTTCTTGATGAAATCCAAAAAAAAAAAGAACATGCCATGAACCCTCAATTGATTTCTATTTAGATGGCCAACACATTCTGAACAAGCGTTTCAGTTCATGGCAGACCTTCATATGCACGTTTTGTGTATGTTTGCACATATTGTAGATTGTATAGGAGGTGTACGTAACTCTATAATTAAATTCTTACATTTATATTAATAACTTTTTTAGATGCTCTCTGATGCCAAGATTACAGAGGCAATACTAGGAGCTAATAGTTCTGTTATAACTACAAAAGATAGAAAACGTAAAACAAAAGCGTAAGTCTTCAAGCACCTCTGTTGTTTGAAATTTTTTTCGCTTAATGCATGTTTTTTAGGACATCTGAACCAGGAGTCAGAGACTCCCTTGCAGTATTGAATAAAGTCCTAAAGATATTAGACTCTACGAATATGCCAAGAACTGCTAGGAATCAAATTATATTCCAATCACTATATAGAATAGATGTTGACTTATTCACACAACTATACAAGGTAACAAACACAAAAACAAAAAAAAAAAAATTACTTGACTTCTGATGACCTTCTTTTTCTTCTTGTAGAGACCTAAACTTGTTAAACCTGGAACTGGATTTGCCATAAAGATGGCAATGTCACAATTAGAGGCTTGGGGATCTACCCGGATTAAGGAACAGAAACACATTATAAGGCATGAATTTTTGGTTTTTTCTGGTGTTAATTTTTTTTTTAAGGGATGTGTTTTTGTATGGTCCTGAAGCCGCTAATGCTTTAGTTATTGCAAAAAGCATGTTTTTAGATAGACAGTTTATACAAGATGCGTTCAAGACGCTTAATAGCTCTCATATTTATGAGCTGTTGAAGGTGAGAGTTTGTTGATAAAAAATGTGTTGTTTTCGTGGGGTTTTTTTTGATTTTTTTTAGTACTTTTCTCCAGATGAGTATAGCCCAGAGAAGATAAGTAAGGATATATTGAACGTATTAAAATTGAGTGAAGTAAAAGATAAGAGTAAATTCTCATTACCAAACGCACAAAAGTTGATGCTACTGTACAAAGATACACAAATATAAAAATCACCTCAAAAAAAAAAAAAAAAAACTGTAAATAAAAAAAGAGAAAACAAACTCACTTGCAAATGCAATTACACAAAACAAAGATCACGTGAAAGACAACAAAAGGGATTACTTTATTTAAAGTTTGCTGGATGAAAGGGAAAATGTTTAACGCCACACTGTTCTTCAAGATATTGACGTGTTTGAAAACTACAAAAGAGGTGAGAATATGTACAGTAAAAAATTGTGCCTACCTTTCATCTTGAAAATACTTATCAAAAACCTAAAGGTAATCATTTCATCAGTTACCAACAACCTCTTACGGGGATCAAAAAATAAAAACTTGCCTTATGCGACTCTGTATCACCTTTAAGAGAGCATCCCATCTTACGAAAGAGCATCAATTGCTTTACAAATGACGTTATAAGCACGTGACCAAAAACAAAAAAAAAACCTCGTTTCATAAAAAAAAGGTTGATGTACATGGGCGAATCCTTTGTTCGGTTTTATCAAAGACCTCTTTGATCGCACGTGCATTACTGCTTTTTTTACAGGCCAATCATGCTTATAAACCATAAAGGCTATGACAGCTGTTGCACTTCGACTCTTTCCAGAATTGCTTTGACTTTAGTTTAGAGGTTACTATTTTACACTAATCGTACCAGTGAACGAATACATTACCAGTCTCTAGTTGTTTATCAATAAATTCGATGCATTTAGGTAAAAGTGTAATGATATCAGCTGTCATAACATCTGGAATGCTTATCTTCATCTGTACAAACTCTGTGGGTAATGTAGGAGCGTCTGGCGTAATTGACAGCACAGATTTGATGTTTTTCTACAAACAAAATCAAAAACTCGCGTTACACCTCATTTAAGCCTAAAGAAGGGCTTTATGTTGAATAGAGCACGTACTGAACGTAAAATATCAGATTCATAGGCTACTACAAGATCTCCTAAGTACAAGTCATGCTTGTAGTGTTCAATAAGGTCAATCCCTTCAATACTAGCCATACCGGTTCGCTTTTTGTTTTTTTGGCGCTACTTGCAAAAACGGCTCACATTAAGCCTTGACGATTAAGTTTCCATTGCAACACGTGTTCTTCTTTGATGTTTCAGCGAAGAATCTCAATTAAGTCTTCCAATATCGTTTGTTTCAAGGGTGTAAAAGTGCCTAGTAGAATCGAGTATGGCTAAAGAGCTTTCTAGTGAGGTAATTTGTGCTTGGTTTTCTTACTTTTACTACAAATTACAGCATTGGGTGGTGTTTCTTGTTGTTGAAGTGCCTTTTGATAGAATTAAACGAGAACTTTTTATTTCCTTTTGTTTTAGGACAAAGAGGACCCAACTCAAGCGAAAACCAGCCTAATAATTAAAACCAACAATACCAGAGCGTTGGACAAAATGGATGAGACCGCCGACAAGAAAGGTAAGGTTTTTTGTAACGGTTTTTTTGTAATGTCCATCTAAAAGTATCTTATCGAAGCAACTTATGGGTACTCTTTTATGCGTAATATTACGCCTGCAAAAGATAGATCATTGGTTTCTCCTCCAGTATCTAGAAAGACTGATGGTGATAATAAAGGTGTGCTACAGGCATCAACTACGCTTGACACAATGTCGATGTTTGCAAGATTTTCATCAACGAATAAAAATGTTGGTCCCAAACTATTATCCGACAGAGATATGGCATCTGCTACAATGTCACAGTTAACAATTGAGGATCAAGATAGAGCAAAACTTACCTATGATCTGAATGACTTATCTTCAAATGATGAGGATCAACGCGTTTACCGTTACTACCAGTGGTGGGTAAGTAATATGAAAATCAAGCAAAGTACATTTATGTTTAACACTTCTTTTATTAAGGTTGATGGTATTGAAGAGTTTATGTATATTCATACAATCCAAGATTGGCAACGTGTACAGAAATACAAGCTTACAGTTTACTCTTTCGAGGTGCCAAGATTATGTACTGACTGGTTTTTTTTCCTGCTTTTGTGTAAACACTCATGTATGTTTCTGTTTAGCATTGAATTTTGAAGAGATTTCTCCTTCTACGCGGTTAGCTGAAGGAGCACTTGTCACTAAATTATCCAAATCCTCATCCATCATAAAAGAGAAAGAACGTGTAGGTATGTTAAAAACCTATCAACAAAAAAGCTCAAGAGCACGTGCTTATCTTTTTTTTTTCTTCAAAAAGATGTCCGTGTCAAAAAAGAAAGTGCAAGTAGAAATAATGTTGTTGTGGTTGAAGGACTGTGTAACTATTTTGTTGGCGAGAATGGATTAGTCTATATGGTCCCACACAATCGTTCTAGACTACCAAAAAGGATACCCAACCTTAAACGTATAATTAAGATTGATGCAGAAGAATATCATGCTCTTGCTTTGAGCATAGATGGACGAGTATTTGAATGGGGAGACCACTCCCTCTTTAAGTCTAAGGCTCCTATTAAACTAGGTATTGGTTATTTCATTGTATCTATAGCGGCAGGGTTAAACTATTCAATGGCGTTAACCAACAAAGGATTTGTTTTATCATGGGGTGAAAACTCATTCGGTCAACTTGGCCACTCTTTGGATAAACAAACAGGAGTAACTACAATTATACCTAACCTAACAAACGTCGCTCAAATAAGTGGTGGAAGAGAAGATTCCGTTGCATTAATTTCGGACGGGTCACTTTATGTGATGGGGAGAGTTACTGCTAAAAAGGTATCTTATAGTTGTCAACAAATTTATCAAGTTAAACGCCAAGCTCCGTCGGTTCCTCCTCTCAAAAGTGTTTTGTTTGTATTCTAGTATGACCTCACTTTTACGAAAGGAACTGACTGCGCTATGGTGATGGTTAATTTGAAGAAAAACAGTTGAGAACCATATAATCTGCTCACTTTTTTTGTTGTAGAATGCAAAAGGACGAACCTATTACAACACTTTGGATGGTGATGAGGTAACACTGTTAAAGCATAATTTGGCTCTCACATCATCTGGAAAAGTATATGAACTCACAACATCAAAGAAAAAACTCATCAGCGGTGATCTAAATGTAGTAGACATTTGTGGAAGACAAAGTCCGTATTTTTTGGACAAACGTGGTGACATTTATCAAAAACAACAAAAAAAGATCAAAAAAATCTCGTCAGCTTCTGATAGACGTGTACTCTATCACTCATGCTCAACAGCGTTTGCTATCGATTCTCGGACATTGGCTTTGAATGCACAGACAGGGAGAGCTAGATGGATTGCACATTCTGTTAAATATAACGCAGTATAATTGAGACCTGGCTAATTGTTACAATAAAATAGAATTGTTTGTTATTATTGTATTGTTTGGATAATGTGAGGATGTAAATACTGAAGTTGAATGACAATACAAATATCTTAATAACCTGGCTCGAGAATTGCAAGGTTTGCAAAGACAGTATGTTGTAACCTTAGAGTTAACTTTATCTGGCCTGTTCACGTGTTTATCCAACTGCCAGAATTTTAATGAGTTGAAAGTTCCAAAAGGTCACAGTAGTTTGGTAGTTAATCCAAAAGGTCATACGATACAACCGTAACAAATTCAAAGCATTGTCATTTTTCGTTGTGTATTACGTATTAGAAAGGATACGCTATATCATGACGTCTAAAGAACAATAAACAATAATAACAAAAAATGGACAGCTTGATTTATGTAGCATGTTTGCTGATGGTAAACATAATGGCGAACATAAAGAGTGGTATGAAAATGGACAACTAAAGTTACAAAGCATGTGGGTTGATGATAAACACCATGGTGAAATGAAAGAGTGGTATGATACTGTACAACTTAAATCGCAAAGCATGTGGGTTGTTATAAATGCGTACAAACAAAAAATACTTGATTTGTTGATTTCAGCAGCCAAAGGTTTGACATACAAGGGCAGGTGCTATCTTTCTTGAAGTGTACAATTTATTATTTATATTTTTTTTGAAAACAACTCTACAATAAATAAGCTTTTTTTTCCTCAACAGCAGTACTTCTTTCGTTCCATTTTCTTTTTTTTTTTGGACGTTTTTTATACATACAGGTTTGTCATTCCTTTTTTTTTCCTTTTTTTTTTCAAGAATATGGTTTACAACAGACATGTGATGTTGCTTGTTTTTTAGTTTTTGTCTTTTTAAACAATCAAAGCAACGTTTGCTGACTCTTCTTCATGCGGATCATCAACTTCTAGATCTAACGACATTTCATCATCACTACGAGTAAAGTTAGATACACATAACCTAACACGTCATAAAACGTACACAGCAGCAGGCATTGTATTTACTGAGTCATTTGGACCCAAAATAACATCAATGCGGTCTCGCCAAGTAATACTACGCAAAAACGTAAACAACAAGTCACGTAGAAACCCTTTACAATAACGTACGTTATTGTACTAGGAGCTTGAAGCCATGGTTCTCCATCCATTTGTACCACCTGACGCTTGATTATACGCAACTTTATTTTTTTGCCTACGCGACAACTGTTAGGCAAAAAAACGATAATGGAGTCACTCCTAACTTACCTTGGGCAATTCTATGTGCATGTGACAGTTTGGTTCGTGTTTTCATCATATGAACAACACTCTCGGTTCCTACAACCTCTAGTAGACCATCATTCAAAGCTGGGCTCTTATAATCCTGTAATTCACCTACACTACGCGTAAATATGCTGTAAACGAAAGAACACCACTGATTACTACCACCAAGTAGCGCTTAAACGCTTTACGCACCAGGTACACTTTTTTGTCCAGTGCCGAAAAAATCAACTCCATCAGCAGAAGAATGTATATTAAATACTTGTAGAGTTCTTATATTAGGTGGTATTTGTACAAGTTCTCCATCTACAGTTAACTCTACAGATGTTGCAAGTTTTTCTCCAGGTGCAAACATTTCTTTGACGCCTGTACAATAAAAAAAAAGCGTTAGAGGAAGTCACAAAGTCTACATGTCTCTTCAATGATTTTTTCTTTTCTTTTTTTTTTTTTGAATTTTTATGAAATTTCTGAATTTTGATGATTGTGTTAAACTTTTTTTGACTTACCATAGAATGTGTACCACATTTTATTACGTTGTACGCTATTACAACGATTTGGATAAGATGTACGCATTTTATGAAACTTGTGAGTGATATCTGCGTCGAAACCTGCAAAAAACAAAAAAATCAGAAAATTGGTAAAAAAATTCTTTGCGAACAGAAAAAAAACCTATCAATAGGTATGGATTGTTGAATCATGCTTGCTACGCACGATTTTGATAGTTTGAAGGTAAAAAAAAAACATGAACGTTGGTTCTATGCGTGCCTACTGAAAAGAAACAGTACATTGTCTTATGCATGCGATACACTTCGTCTAGAGATGTAGCTGATAGATGCTTTGTTGCAATATCATTATCGGCCTTGTTTTTGATTTTAAGGCACCATCTGTCTAATTTTGCTAGTTTTCCTTTGCTAACTTGAAAGCAGTGTTTTAATACCCTATCTAAAGCGACTTTGTCAGTTTTAGGCAAAAAAAAACGCCGAAATCTGATGTTTCTTAAAAAAGTAACGTACCACCTCTGATACTAACAGGTGGCAATGCCTTTGGCCATCCAAGTACTCTGGATAGTTCATTACCAGTACCTAAGTTGCACAATTAGGATTTCTTGCCCAAAAAAGAAAAAGTAGTCAACGGTGTAATTGAAAAGTACTCTATAGTCATATCAAAGATAAACGAGAGCGGTTTGTGGTATTGGGAGAAAAAGGGAGATCATTTTCAGTTAAAAAAAAATGAAAACGGCTCCTTGCTGGTAGTTTATTTCGCACCTAGAGGTAAGGGACCGAATGGTGGTAATTTATCTTCGGGATCCTTTACACGCTCCATCAAACTATAACCCCAACTCATACTACCATCTCCCCCAGCAATTACGACGCTATGTTAAGCGTTTAGAAAGCGTAGAATTCTGAATGGACGGAAAACTCCACCCGATTTTTGAAATCGCTTTTTTTCCGATGGAAATAGGCGTAAATTGTATACTAGCGTACGTACCGTACGTTGTCAACTTCTTGAAGGATACGTTTTAATTTATCTTGCTGAGCGCTTTCAGTTTCAAGCTTCTGCATACTGAACAGTATCATCATAGCGTCTTTATTATGCCTAAGCCGATCTAAAATACGCTGCCCTTTACCAGACCCACTTTTTGTGTTCACCAGGATGCAAAGCGGGCATCGTGACTTATTTTGTATTGGTTCGAACCCAGAATCATCAATACAGCACAATTTATTCATTGGCTTGTCTTGTAATTCAAATTTTTGTAACTCAAGTTCATGATTTTCATTGACTGGCGTCATTCCTTTTGTTTTGTTTATCTTTCTTGACTCGCCTGTGACATATAAATGGCTTAAACGCCGGGTGAATCAAAGTAACACATTCCGACATTTATTGACAAAAACTTAACAACACTGAAAACATCAAAATAAGAAAAAACATAACAGAACCAACTAGTTAACAGCACGTATGAAAAAAACCAACAGCATCTAAAAAATATTTTGGGGTTTTTTTGTCATTAATAATCTACATTCTACATTTTTGTTTGGGCAAACTAATAAATTAATAGCAGCACCAATAAAGTTTTCGATGAAGGATGAAAGATGAGAAATTTTTACTTCTCGCATCGTCTAATACCATCCATCCCTCACCACATAAGCAAAAGATGAAGATAAAAATTAAATCTTCAACTTTGACGTAATCCTCTCATAAATGTCTTTGTAGATCCATACATCACCATATATCCGCGCAAACTTAATACCACGCAAGTTTTTATACTTTTCGACTGAAACAATCGCCACTGTGAAGCGTACTTCATGACTATTACTTGTACATCGCCATTTATGAGGTCCTAATGGTTTAACAGCAATATCTGATTCTTCTTTCTTTAGAACGCGTAGAAGTTCTTTTTGAATATCAGGTAATGCCTTAGGACTAGTAATAGTACAATCGTAGAGTGCTGTATTTTTCTTTTTTTGCTTCTTTTTTGGAACTTCTTCTGAACTCTCGCTACGCTCTTCAAAAAAATCAACGACAGTACGTCGTGGGCGTGGAGAAGCAACATCGTGATGATTATGAGCACGAAGATGTATTTGAGGTCCTGCTGCAGCTCTTTTATCTACAGCCTTCTGTAAAGCATCTAAACCAACAACTGGGCGTGATTTTGACTTTCCACCAGATTGTTCATCATCTGAGTATGCAACCCTACGATCTCGCTGCTTAGAGCTTGTAGAGCTTAATCATAGTCGTCAGAGACCTTTAAAAAATAAAATAAAAAACATACCTTGATCGCTCTCTACTCGTTTTTGCTTTTGGCTCTCTTGGACTTGGACCTTTAGCCTTACCCTTTTCCTTGTTGTTATTGTACGAATTACGCTTGGGTGTTTTTTCACCAGATTTTTCTGGTTTTAACTTTGATTTATCAGCTTCTGCGCCACGGACAGTGTAATGCTTCATTTTCTTTTTCTTTTTACGGTCTTTCGCACGCTTAATAGCATCAAGCTTTTTCTTCCACAATAAATGGTAAGTTGCGATTTCTTGAGTTTTTGAATTTCCTCCTTCAACGAGCTGAGCACGTAACTCAGGTGTATCCTTGGGATGACAAGTTAGACATCATATTACACAACCAAATACGCCGAAAAATGAAGCAAACTAATGCGTGGCCTTACCTCAAAGCCAATTTGAACCAACTGGCGTATTATCTCATCATCTATTTGGGTTACAGCCCCATGTGATGGTAAAACACACTTTGGTGGATGAGAATAGCCTTTCATAACAAAAGGATGTGTTTTCATATCTGACAGAGGTATTCTATCAGCTTCATTTACACGTAACATCTTTAAGATAATATCAACGCAATCTAGATCAAAATTGGTTAAAACCAAAGAAAACGTAATCAAAACAATCAATGTACCATCACTGACCCAATCAGGTATCTCAATACCTTCAGACAATATCTACGACAATAAATAAATATGCAATAAAAACAACCCAAAAACCTCTCGATTAGTCCTTAAAACTCACGGCTTACCTTATCGTACATTTGTTCCGCAGTTTCAGCATCCCATGGCTGTCTTCCTACAACCTAGGATGTATAAGATTCAAGTTGAAGGAAATTTGAAGAAAATAAACCAAAAAGGCAACTCTTGTGCAAATCTATACCAAACAATACAGAATAACGCCCATAGACCAAATATCTACGCCTGGTCCTATATATTTGTGCCCACGTAATATCTCAGGACAAGCTACAAGGAAGAGTAAGAATAATAAAATGAGTTACCGAAAAAAGCAAGCAGAACAGAATAGAGTAAAACCTCATTGAATATTCCTTCAGCACCAAAAGCTGTTTAACAATATTTCTGTACTCGCTTGCGAGTAAATAGTTCCGTTTTGGTGTTTTAAAACAAAAACAACATCACATACCATAGTGTAGACTACCACAAAAAGTTGAGAACTTTTTACCAGGTTTCATGATATTTGCAAGACCAAAATCGGAAATTTTGATGTTTAGGTTCTCATCGAGTAACAAACTGCAGAAAAAAAGAATAATTAGTTATACAACTTCTACACAATACTTGTAACAAAACTGATATGGTTTTATTTGAAATTACGTACTTCTCCGGTTTTAAATCTCGATGAATTATTAAATTGTAATGGCAATATTCTACTGCAGATACAATCTATACGAACAATAAGATGATAAATAAGCAAGAAAAGGGGTAAGATATCGCGTTATTTAAAATTCAACAATTTATTTTTCACAATTTCAGAATTTTGAGTTGTTCACTTTACAAAAATCAAGAAATTATGAGCTGAACCGCCTACCAATATAGTATTCTATCGGTACAACAAACTTTGAAATATTCCAAAAAAAAAAAAAAGAAGAAACGAACGTACATCTCTGAAAAAGCGACGTGCATCATCCTCACTGAGTCTACCATGGGATACAATGTAGTCAAAGAGCTCTCCGCCACTTATAAACTCAAAAATCATGTATGTAACTTGTCTCTTCTGATCATCAACACTTTTGTGCAGTTGTACAATATTAGGGTGATCGAGTATTTGTAAAATCTTCTTTTCCCTCTCTAGTTGTTGGCGCTCACGTTCGGAGTTGACGTTTTTGTTCTTTACTTCTTTAATCGCCACCTTAGGCGTTTTAGTGACTCAAACTACTTGGTAACGCTCTATTATTTTACCTTATCGCCTGTAAAGATATGTGTGCCTAGTTTGACCCTCCCGAAAGTCCCTTCACCAATAGTTGCCCCTAATTCGTAGGGACCAACGTGTTTGCGCTTTGGGACCTTCTCCTTGCCATTTGAGTCATCATCAGACATTCTTAGCCTTACACAAAGCTACGGAGCGATAGGCAAACGCTTTGAAGCAACTTGGTTATTTGTACGGGTCAAAAGGCTGCAGTACGCCCAAGCTGAAAAGAATATTGTATTTATTATTTCAACTAGTTTCTTTAAATCTTTTTTACTGCAGTCGAAATCAATTAACAACGTCTCACATCACATATTGTCAATAAGTTCTTGCTCGCAATAAGTTTACGGCAACTGTCGCTTTTTTGCGTAGTTGGTAATCTAGCCCGTTTTGTGATAAATGTGTACAGCGAGCTTTTATTGACATAGTACAGTATTATTGTACCGAAACGGAGTGACATCGTATTTTTAGTTTAATTCAAAACAGGCATTACACTAGACATTCAAATCTGGACGAAATGCGCAATAGGTGTTGAACGGTAATAACTATATTGCGCACTAGCTCCTTGTTGGAGTTAAGTATTAGTACAAACTTAGGAAATGACTCAGCAGCGCTGTGATGGTTGTTTAATGTATTTTTAATGTCACGCAAAGCTTTGTTGTATTTCTTGGCGTGCTTGCTTATCATCTGCTCATTACCATTCTTAAAATTTGCATTGACACCTATACCACATACACCTCATCTAAAGCGTGATATTGCGCCATCTAAACCAACTAAAACGCCAATGGCACAAAACATTGTTGAACCCCCTCAAAGTGCTGTTCCTTCAGCCAAATTAAGCACAGGAACTTACAAAACAGATTTTGAGCGTGTTCATGTATTTTACTACCCGTGGTACGCAACACCAAAACATGACAAGGTGTGGAGCCATTGGAACCATAATATACTCCCTCATTGGTACGTAAATCGTATTACAGTAACGTCACATTAATTGTACAAATAGGAACGATGAGATAAAGAAGAAATACCCGCACGACATAGCCTACCCAGCAAAGGATGATATAGGTACGCGGTTTCATGGTTTAACGGTGTAACGGTTCGTGTAAGGTTCCGTCTATTACCCAGCGTCAGGCCTGTACTCTAGTAGAGATCCAGAAACAATCAATTCTCATATGGAACAGCTAAAGCATTACGTTGTGGTTATATCATGGTGGGGTGCGTGAATCCAGTACCTCCAACCCTCTTGGCCTTACGGTGTTCCAGGTCCAAAAAACAACCCTGCAGCAAAGGATGGAGAAGGTTTCACTACGGATGAGATTGTACCTTACATCCTAAGAGGCGCCGAAAGGGCTGGTGCTAAAATTGCTTTTCACTTTGAACCCTATGAGGGTAAGGCACTTTAAACTGTTTTTTTACGATTCTTATCTGAGATTAACAAATAACAAAGGTCGCACCGCTAAAAGCACGAGAGACGATATAAAGTACATCATAGACAACTATGGGGACTCTCCCGCTTTTTACAGAGACAATAAAACAAACAAGCCTGTATGTTGGTGTATGAGGCGGAGATTGAGTGCTAACTTGAGGTGTTTTAGGTTATATACTTGTATGACCCTTACCATGTAAAGTCTGACCAATGGGCTGCTGTTTTTAATCCAGGATCAAGCCTTACTATTCGCGGTACAAAATATGATGTTATTGCTCTTGCATTGTATCGTTCTCTTAAAGGTACATACTAGTGGTTTTTTTATTATCTTATATACGTAGAGGACGGTAATTTGATACTGTCAGGTGGGTTTGATGGGTTTTATACGTACTTTGTAGCAGAAGTACGGTTTCTTTTTTGACTGATTTTTTTTGATAAAATTAATAAGCTTTTGTTAGGGATTCACACAAGGTTCCTCAATGGGTAAATGGGAAACTATAACGCGTTGGGCACAGTCACATAATAAACTTATAAGTATAAGTGTTGGTCCAGGTTATGATGATACACGTATCCGCCCTTGGAATGCTAAAAATACCAAATCAAGAGAAAATGGTAAAGTCTTTTTTTCTCCTTTTTTTCTTTTTACGTTCTTACTTTTTCCTGCTAATTACTTCGGTTTAGGTAATTATTATAAAGTACGCTGGGATAAAATGAATGAGTTAAAACCAGATTTTGTATCTGTAACTTCTTTTAATGAGTGGATGGAAGGTAACTCACAAGAATTTCTTTTTGACTTTTAAAAAATACTGCATTCTTCCCAATCTAACCTTGCTTCCCAAAGGTACTCAAATAGAATCTGTTGTTCCCAAAACTATAGAAAAGACTATATACAATGGCAAGAAGTATACATACCAAAATTACGGAAGCTTACCTATTGACTATTATATGAAAAAGACATATGAGTATGCACAAGCATTCTCGAGTAAAAAATAATGATATTACAACACTGTCTCAATAATCATATCTACTAATGCTCCACATCAATTTTAGTAACAATACCACTGACGGAGTGAAACAGAGTGAAACGGAACTTTAAACCAAACAAAAAAAAAAAGGACCAATTACTGAACAGTATTTCTATCACAGAAAACTTCGGAGGTTGGTCTTTTTTAGGTAAAAATGTATGAAAGCTCTATTGTACTGGTTTATTCGTATTTTACATCGTTTTGATCTAAATTTACAGGTGTACCATGACGCTATTAGGTATTTACGATAAATTCTAGAGTCATACGCTCACAAGGGCTGCTTGGTCTATAGTCGGTCACATCTCTGTATTGTGGGAAGGTTGATCCGTTTTGGTATTTGTTGTTATAGTTTCGAGCTAGAAAGTGGCTGGAGTGTGAAGACGCTCTTGTGCGTCGATACTGAGAGCGTGTTTTAATTGGTAGACAAACTGTAGTTATTGCAGTCCTATCATCATCTGACAAGCTTTCCTTTTGTACTCTTCCGTTGGGGTTACCGGATAGAGACAGGTTAGGCTCTAAGGACTTGAAATCTTTATACATTTCTAAAAACGCATCAAGTTCTGTTAGAGGATCTAAAGGTACTTTAGCTAACGATGGCGCGTGTTTCTTTGTTCGGGTAAAGAAAGAGCTCGATATTTATTCCGCAATTCTAAAAAATACAGACTGCGCTGCTGTGTTTGCCCGATACCAACAACGCCGTAAAAGAAGGCTAGACAGAAAAACCCAATCTTCTGGACTACATACCATTTCTCTCGTTGTTGATCCATACAGATGCAATAGGTACGTTGTCAACCTTAGGATACCATGACGTGTTTTTTACCTGTCAATTGGCGTTAGAGTGTAAACAAAGTGAGCACTGAGTACATACGTTTGGGTTAAGCTTAAAGTGAAATACTCCTATGTGCATAGACTTACGCCTAGCCTTTATATATCTTGTATTTCTTCTCGCAGTCATTTGTTGCTTTGATGTCTACAATTTAGGCAAAAAGGGATATTACAGAATTTTCCGGACTTGTAGCAACTTCTTAAACGGGATTCCAGTTTTTAAATAAATTCTCGCAGTAACTACTGCGAGGATTAGCGCTGTTATGAAGAAACTTTTCTATTAATTCTTAGACGTATCCAAGGCGATAACGCAAACCGCTGACATCATCAATTTTTTTAAATTTATGTGTTCTGCCAAAACAAGTTATTGATCAGACAAACCCGGGATTGTAGGGAATGATAGTAAGGAAGCGTATAGCTTTAAGTACTGACTTTCGATAATTCTCATTTTGTCGAAGTTTTTTGTAGTTATGAATGTTCACGCTATATTTAACGCCAAAACTAAGCTGTGAGGCGTATAGTTGATATGAATTGAAAGATGTGTATGGTACAATCCTGATAGTGGACTTGCAAGTATAATCGTTGTAACCATGGCGCATAAACCATGGCTTTTAGGCAATAATAAACCAATAAAGTGTCACAGTACTTGAATAGGCAATATTGCAGTATTCTCCTAATGTCAAACTACTGTTTACAATATCAATACGTGATTACTCTCAACACGTCGTGATGTGGTGAGAAAAGGCGTTGTAATGCAATACTTGCGTAACATTGTTATAAACAGGCACAGATTGAGCGTATTGCTGTCTGTAGCGACTGGAGTAATGAATATGCGTTTACTACGATACTGACTACAGTAGCTTTTCTTGTTTGTCTTATGTATTACTTATTACCACCTTGATACAATTACGGTGCACGACAGCGATATTGCGAGTGTTTGTGTTGTACCACATAGCCACGTTGATCACGGATGGTTAAACACGATCGACGTGCGTCAAAAATATGGATCTAGACGTCATTTGGCGTTATGTTAACTCTGAACCATTATTGATTAAAACCCGTATTTTGTTACTAAATTGCTATAGAAATACTACGAGACGCGTGTACAACAGATTCTATCTAAAGTCATACATCACCTGTACAAGAATCCAAAAAAGACGTTTGTATGGGGTAAATGCATCGTAGCGCGTGTGTACACCACTAACGTCTCGCATAGCCGAAGTATACTATTTTCGCAGGTGGTACACTGATAACAAGGACGTGGAGCTTGCTTGTACGTCAATGCCTTATGCTGAACGCTAAACTAGTGATAATAGCTCAAATGACATACGGTGATTGTATTCATCAATTAATAAGCGAAAAGAGGTTCGAATTCGTTGGCGGCGGGTGGATACAGCACGATGAGGTACGATTTAGCTCTATTTGACAAAAAGAATAACGGTTTTGTGAAAGGCTTTAACGCCAGTACGCGCACAACTTCTACAGATGAAAAAGGGTCTAGATTACTTAAAACAGGTACGTATTGTTTTATTAAATAATTACAAACGGAGAATTTTTGTTAACACGTTTTTTTTTATCAAGACATTTGATGTTGATGTTAAGATTGCGTGCCAACATGACACTTTTGGTCATTCTGCTGTTACACCATGGGTATTCAAGCACCTCGGATTCGATTCAATTGTAAGGGAGATAGTATTTATTTGGTTGTATCTGTTTAACGCATTAAGCTTTAGATACTTAACCGTATTGATTATAACTTAAAAAAGAAATTTGGTGATATGAAGAGCAAAGAGTTCATGTGGATGGCAAATGACACTCACGGCATATTTGCTCATCTACTCAATGCTCATTATAATGTACCTGGATTAGATCTGGGTTATCCAAGTGCATCTGTCTGTAAGTAATGTAGAGCTATTACAAGTAGCTTTTGATGACAAGTATTTTTTTTTATCTGACTTTTTTTTCAAAAAGCTCTCGAAAGACTTAAAAAATACGCTGGGTTCATGGAAGCAGCTATCAAAGAGCGTATTGCAAATTATCCTACAAATAATGTATTGTTGTTTTGGTACGTGATAAATAGCCGGCAAAAAATTAATTCGTTAAGTAAACAAATAGGGGTGATGATTTCCGCTTTACCAATCCTGATGCAAGTTTCAAAGAAATGGATGTTATCATGGACTATGTCAATGAAAACACAAAATATAATGTTGAGTATTGCACTCTATCTACATACTTGGACAGAGTGAAGAAAGATAAACCCTTAGAAACCATGTATAAATACTACGGTTCGTTGAATTCCATCTATTTTTTTTGCTAACTTTTTGTGTTGGAGGTGATTTTATGCCGTACACATCTGGGTTTAAAGATTTCTGGACAGGGTTTTATTCTCTTTATCCTACATTAAAAAAGAATATCATAGAGGTGTTTGACCTACTCGAAACAACCATGACTTTTAATGCTATCGTAACACTTCAGTCGAACGCCAACAATGATGATGAACTAGCCACAAATTTGGAGAAAGGTATTAAGAAAAAAATGAGAAAACCCAAGCCTTACGGTCCTCTGTGTTAATGTGTTTTTCTTTAGTCAAAGGCAATGTATTAGTTCTTTTTCATCATGATACCATTACAGGGACTTCAAGATATGTTGCAATAAGGGACTACTTTAAGCGCATTGAGAGTGCGAAATCAATTTTGAAAAACACTTTTGTGTCAATCACAGAGTCTCTTGCTGAGACTAAAAATACTGATTTTGTTCGTCAAACAAATGGATCATTTGTTTTAACAGACAGTACAGTGAGGGAACCTAAAACAGTCATTTTTTACAACTCATTGGCTCAAATTCGTTCCGAAGTTGTTACTATTGATATTGAAGGATTTGATGGCTATATCAAGGTGTCCACAAGTGGAAACAATATTGATTGCGTTATACAAGATAGTATCATACACAAGGGAAATCGCGAAGTGTCTTTTTCAGTCAGCATTGGACCAATCGGGTGCGTACTTTTTGCATTTGGAATTTTTAATCTGACTATCTTTCACCACTAGTTATACAAGCTACACCCTTACTTTTTCTTCAAAAAAAGTTTCTGGTCAATGTAAAGAGGCTTTAGTGAGTATAAACGATAAGGGAATTAATAACGCTGTTTATACAGTTGACTACTCCGCAAATAGTTTTAGTCTAAAAACGGACAAGGTAAACCTGGTTTTTTTTATTTTTCAGTCCGTCTGCCTTACCAATGTGAAAATTCTAGGTCCCCATTGCTTCTCAGAGTATAAGGAAATATAATTGTGCCACAAACAATCCATGGTTTTGCTCTGGACCTTATTTATTCCGAACAAACTTTCCATTGTTTGTTTGGCAATATTTTTATTTTGGTGATCTCATTGGATTTATTGTTTCTCTTATTGTCCTTTATAAGTATAGCCTATTTCCAAAAAGGTCCATCACTTCTTCTAGCTTATTGGCACTTATATTGGCTATTTTAATGTCAGTGATTATGTTCAACACTGAAATAAGCAATGACAACCCAACAGTAAGAACCTTCTATTATTAGCACCTTAATTGGTCTTTTTTTTCTTGTTGCGGAATCATCGCTCCCTGTTTTTAAACGTACTTATGGTATAATGCATACTCACAAGTGTGTGATATTCCGTTCAATACTGTCCGTTTTATATTTGAACTTAATGTCCTTTAAAGATTAACTTTTTTTTTAGAATATTGGTGTTGGCTATGGTTTTGTGTTTGGTGTCATTATAACTTTAATATTGGGACCTTTCGGTTGGTTATTTGGTTCTATTGGTGTAGCACCTTTATTTGTACTGTTATATTTATTCTCACCTTCTCAAATTGCTTCACAACTGAATCCTACACAGTACGAAACAAGAGTGATTTTAACTATAAAAATCACCTCTACCTTTGTTTTGATGAGAACTCACATGACTTCCTAGTACACAAACAATAAAAACAAATCTATACCAGGATATATACACATTCTATAGCTCTCCAGATATCATACAACGAGTCAGAGTGCTTAAAGGTAAGATCAAAATAGAACACTTTTTCTTAGACTTACAAAAGTTAACAAAGGAAATGAACGGTTTGTTCAAGTTGACACTTGGCTTCATAATACAAAACCAGGAGAATTAGTTTCAAGATGGAGTATAAAAGACTCTTCTTTAAGTAATGGTAACACATTTAATCACAATGGCTTGTTTGAGGTGAGAATAGAGAGGAAGCATAGACTATAATATTTTCCTAACTATTTTACAAAGAAACTTATCCCGCCTTACCAATACCTCAAGTTTGTACCAGGTAACTACCACCCACTGGTTTCTTATGTGAAGGTAATACCAATATTAATTGTGATACATGTCACTATTATATTAACTTTATTTAGCTTGCTGGCTCTAGAGGCCACTTGGCGATAGTTGTTGATCAACCTATGGGAATGGGTTAGTTGGTTTTTTTTTGAAATCAACAGTTATCTCCTTTAGATGATGTTGAGTTTATGCTTATATTATTACGTTTAGGTACACTTCCAAGAGGTGATATAGAGTTAATGATAGACCGTAATGTTACTTGTGATGATGAGAAAGGTATGGGCACAAAATGGCGTGAACAGGGACACTCAAGTGATAGTGAGCAAAACGATAGAGTTCATTTAAGATACTTTGTATCCTGGATCCCTGAGCCTGCTGATAAAGATGTAATTCTACAGAAATCTATGCAAGCTCGTCATAGATTACACGCAACAAGTCTAAGCGGGCCGCCACTTGTAACAACAAGGTTTCAAGGTCTCAAAAAGTCATTTCCGCTCGGACGTGAAGTCAGTTTTTCAGTTGATAAAGAAGCAGATTCCGTTTCTCTTCAGTGTATTAATGGTCACTATAATAATACCTTACAAGGGTGCGGTATTGACCAAAGTTATTTGAAATATAACGATAATGTAATAAAGAAAAAAAAAGGATATGGATGGGATAGCAGGATAGAAACGTACTTTGTAAAAAGAAAATAAAAAAAAAGAGGAAAGTTCTAAAAGTAAAAAGTATTTTGAAATGTCAACAACATTCCATGACAATAAAGACTAGCTCGACATGTCCACTTTCAAAGCTCCATTTTGCTATTGTAGTGGTTCTAGCACTTGAAGCTTTTTGTTTGGTACTTGTGGCCTACGTAAGCTTTTACAATAAAGAAGAAGTTTTAGTCATTGCACAAAAAGCCAAACCGGCATTAACTGTCAAATAGTAATGGATGTTTGTTTTTATTGTTTTGTGGATTGTATGCTATCATAGTGTCATATGACTTGATTTAAGCGTTAATACAAGCGTTGAAATTATTAATATCCAAGTATATGTAGTGAGTAGTAATGAAGATCCACAAGTCTCATCAGATTTTCTTTGAAACATGAATAAAGTTGTATATCTTGCAAACTCAATTTTCTCAGTCCTTGTCACTTCTGTGCATGCAGGAGCATCTGTAGAGAATGCTACTTCATCACATGCATCGTCAAGTAGAATTTTAACACTTGAAGACTATAATAAACAATAAGTGGATCAGCCGGGATCTAAACGTGAAAATCACGTGTTTTCAACAAAATTCAGCAAAATCTGTTTCCAAAAAAAAAAAGAATTTTTTTCAAAACTTACGTTTTGTGCAAGCTTTAACACAACATCAGTTCCATTAATACAACCTCCAATATCAAGGATTGAATCACCACTTCCCACTTTAATACTATTATCAGCAGTATCTACATTCAAATCGCCTGAACAAAAGGAATAAATAAAAAAGAAAAAAAAAGAAAAAGAAAAGGCTATGTTCGTGTTAGTGTTCAAGTAACGGTAACTACGGAGAAATACAAAGAACAAGCGTAACATACCTTCCACTCTGTTACTTCCCTGTAAGGTAAAAGTACCATCGATCGTGTTTGTCACTAAGGTGACACTCGTAGGGGTATTTGGTTGTGGTGTAGGATTATTTGTTGTTGGAGTAGGCGTTGGTGGGGGAGCTAGTGTTGCTGGAGTCAACGTTGTTGGAGGAAGGGTCGTTGGAGGAACAGAAGTTGGGATGGCAGTTGGATTAGATGGTGTTGGAATTTCAAACTCACAAAAAGTAGAAAAATTTCCAGAATTAACTCCTGATGAAGCACAATTATAGTCCGACCACTTACCGCTAGTAGACCTATTCCATAACATTAAGCGTTTGAACAAATTCGAGAACAAGGAAAAAAAGCAAGAGTCCTTGCACTGGTTTTTTCAAACTTCTTTTTTGATTCTGCATACCTTAACATTGTACATCGTTCATTTACGTTTGAAGGTTCATTAGTATTCCAAGGCTCAGCTCCCATAGTTAGGTTACTACCAAACACAAAGGGTTCGTTGTCTGGGCTTGTTCTCTATTGGTCGTAATGTAAGCAAGTAAGTTTTGTTGATAGCATGATTGTATTCAAAAAAAACCACACAGTGTTAGTCCATAATGTCAGTTTTAATTTAAAAGAAATGCTTAGTTACTATGCATTTCTCTGATGTTGGAAGCAAACGCTTAAAATGTTCACATTAAAACGAGAAAAAAGTGCTCTTGGTTGAAAAAACCGGAAAAATATGAGATAAGCTGTTCAAGTCCATGTGATAAATCTATTTTGAAACAAAATCAAGAAATAATATTGTACGTACCCAGTTGAATTCAGCAGTTGGTTCAAACTGTGTTAGGCCAATAACAAGCCAATCACCAAAACCATCAGTGGTAATATTGACTATAGCAGCATTCTCTTCAGCAGATGTTATAACAGCAACATATCCTCCTCGACGACGACACTCTAGCTCTGATCTGACTAACCCAGGCTCTTCAACAACAAAAGTAGAGTAACAATGACCTATACGAAAATACTAAGAAACACTCAAACAGAGCAGAAACAGAAACAGAAACAAGGAAAAAAACCAAAAATATGCCATACCATTGTAAACTCCTGTTGTATCAGCACCTCCTGTACAGTTATAAGAAGTTTGAATACACGAATCTAAAACAGTTGCGTCTGTGCTCGACTCACAAACAAAGTGAGTGACGTTTGTACAGTCATTGTCGAAGATACGCTACAAAGATAAATTTAGCAAACAAAAAAAAAAGGTACAAAACCCAAAGACTCCAATAAGCAAAAACATCAAACTGAGGTATTAACGTACACCGTTACGGTATTCCGCACATGGAAATTCAGGAAGTTCCCATTCCTTGTAGAGTGAATCAAGAATGGGCGATTGGTCATACCACAATGTAGCATTGAACAAGGACATGCGTATAGGCTGAAAGTCACTTAATAATCGAAACAACTAAAATAGGGGTTCGTCTATCTTAAAAAAACGTACAGGAAAGCTTGCCATTGCTATAGCTTCTTCAAAGTCAAGTATTCTCAAGTGTTCGTAACCTTTTAATGCAAGTTTCAGTATAAACA
Organism: Trichosphaerium sp. ATCC 40318; assembly: GCA_038496445.1. Lineage (NCBI taxonomy): Eukaryota > Discosea > Flabellinia > Trichosidae > Trichosphaerium > Trichosphaerium sp. ATCC 40318. The sequence goes on from JALMLS010000538.1 coordinate 118,568, forward strand.
GCGACAATTTGTTTTAAGCAATGATTACCTCCTGTACAAGCGTTTTCCCAGCCTTGTGGGTATTCTACAGTTGAGTTTGCGTTGTCATGCAATTGATAGTTTACATTGTTGTAGCTACACGTTGATACTATACCTCCAAGCACATTATTACTTACGTACAGCACAAATAGTATTTTAAATGCAACTATTTTAGAAAACATTTGCTCCAGAGGTGTTATACGCAATAATACAGTAAGAGGTTCTTAAAACAAGGTAGGGTACTGTTTTAGACACGCTTTTATCCTTATTTGTACAACAAGGCGAACTTAGATAAATTTCAGCGAAAAAGGGTTCAATTACCATAGACCACCTTTAATTATGACGTTACCCTTTTGTTGGATTTTTTTGGGAAGAGCTGACTTCCCAAAAGAAAAAAAAGAAGTTCAAGATCTTTAGGCGGTTATTAATATGTACTGGTACTTTATAGAGCTATTCCTCCGGTTACTTTAAAGGTCCAAGCGTCTTTACAAGGTAATACGTCAATAGTCAATTGAGGTACATCAATAACCTAACAAATCGAATTATAAGATGATAGAGAATGTTGTGCAACAACTAAAACCGCGTCTCAAACGTTCGAAAAAACTATTAAGTTCTTGTCAAAAATTAAGAAGTTCCCGAAAACTATTTCGGAACTTTCATTTTTACATGCTAAGTCTCGGTACGTCCTTAACAAAACATGGAAAAAAAAAGTTGAGAACGTAGCACAACGATTTTTTAACAAGACTCTAACCCGTGATAGTTTTTTAAAGTGCAACAACTTCGCGCAAAATACATTTTGAAAAAAAACTTTTCGAAATTTGAAAAAAAAAAAGAAAGTGAACGTACGAGTACTCCAGCAGGCGCTGATACGCTTACTTTTCCGTTGTAACCCAACATCTCAACAACTACAGATGAAATATCTTTCACTTTAATACCAGAGAGAATAAGTGTCTTTCCAGGCCATACAGTAGTCAAAGCGTAAACTGTAGATCCATTTTGAGTATAGTAAAGAGAACCTTTAAGAATAGGGTCATCAGGGAATTGCCAAACTGTACTATCATAAATGGCTTCGCCATTAACATCTAACCAAGCACCCATTTCTTTAAGAATATGTTTTTGCATGTCATCAATACGTCTAAACAATTTTTTCCTTGTTAAGTTTTTTCGAAATATCGATCGTTTTATATTTCTAAATTATTCCTTCGTACCCGTCATGTGTAGGACCAACATTGAGCTGTAAATGACCTCCATGAGAAACAGAATCAATTAATAGATGAATGAACACAGAAGGATCCGAGTATTCGTCAACTCTGGTTTGTTGTTAGAAGTAGTAATCCAAGAAAGGAAGAAAAAAAAAGGTACCTGTCATAGCCGAATGATCCACCCATACCGCGATGAGCTGTCCATGGATGCTTTGTAGAACCACCGGGTGGACATCCCTGGAATGCTGAATACTCACAAACATAGAATCCACCATGCTTCCCACGTGTCTCGTTTCCCCTTTATCTCATTAAAAAAAATCCTAAAGGAACAAAAAAACTCCGACAAAACCAACTACAAACATTGCTTACCAGCGATCATTTATAGCTACATAATCCTTAACAGGACTTTCATTAAACAGCCAAGCCAAGAAAGGCTAAAATAAACAATTAAAAAAAAAATCAAAAAAAAGAAAAATTGATGTGAGCAAAAACAAGCTTACCTTTGTACGCCAGAATTCACTACTACGCATCCATTCACCATCTGTATACAATACATCAGGTTTATAAGTTGATACAAGATCCTTTAGCTGAGGTAGCATCACTTCAGTAACGTATGAGCTTGGATCTGGACCAATAAAGAGAGGATTGAACCACTCGAATAAACTGATAAACAATGTTACCTTTCAAGCCAATAAAAAAGATCACGTGTCATTTTACCTGTAGTAATAGCCCATGCGTAATCCTGCCTTCCTTACAGCCTTTGTAAGATCACCAAGAAGGTCTCTATGAGGACCAGTCTCCACTGCGTTCCAGTTCCATGATTGTGCGCTCTCCCACATGGTGTAGCCTTCGTGATGCTTTGAAGTCATTACTACAGCTTTAGCGCCGCTTTGTTTGAATAATGCTGCCCATTCTTAAGGATTTGGGTTAGAAAATGACACGCGTAATACAATAAAAGGTAAATAGAAAGCGACTGGGTACCATCAGGATCGAATAGTTCTGCTTTGAACATGTCGGCGAAATCTTGATATTTAAAATCAGCTCCATATGTACGTCTATGGAATGGTGCAACGTTGGAGTTGTTTGTTGTAAGGTAATTCCAGTACCTAACGTATTTTGTTAATTTTGTAAACGTTAACCGCTTTTATTTGTATAATACCGCGTACCATTCAGCGTAGCATATGTGTTCACTTGATGCTGGACTACAATAACTTGGTACAGAATAAAGTCCCCCTGGAGAGTATTTAACCTTAAATTGCGCGTATTCAACGTACAATGCATAAAAATAGAGAACTTTGACTTATTCCACCATTCTGGGTTTGGCCTAGAGTCTAGAGACGGCCATGTCGGTTGGTACTGTGACAACACAACGCAAACGGCTGCTAAACATATGACAGCAATTAACGTGGCTTTAAACGCCATTGTGGCTATTTTATACGTTCAAACTTATTCAACGGCTTGAACGTTACGCAGTGTATTTTCACTACATCACGCTGCAAACAGGTTTGACTTTACTTAGATACAACTTCTGAGTTTGGCGTTTTGGCAGTTGATTCGTCTTTTGTGGCTTCTTCCACCTTTTCTTTGGCTTTAGTATCGTCTGTTGCTCCAGCGTCTGTGGCTTTCGTGTCTGTAGTGTCTTTTGTATCTGCACTGCTTTCTGTGGCACCGTCTTTAACTTCCTCAGACGCCTCTTGGCCATCAGTTAAAAGTTTGTCTTGACTCCACCTAGCTGTATTCTTCTTCCAATAAAATTCAGCAACCAACTCGTAGTGATCTGAAGGATGCTTCATATTTGGAATAGAGCGTGAATTGTGAAGGGAGTGAGGAAGACTGTAGAATCTAATGATGTACGTAAGACCCTCACGTGATGTGAAGCGAAGGGACATACCGTTTAACTTCAAGATGTTTTGTACTATACCAAATATAGTCAAGAGTGCTTGCCACTGAAGCTGTATTGTATGTAGGCGCTTCAGATCCTGGTTTTCCATCTGCGTACACACTAGTAAGATCATATTCATGTCTATACTTTGGTATATACTTCACAGACGCGTTGGTGCTTCAAGAAATATTAGTCAAACTTCAACCAATAAAAAAGGTTGAAGAAAAAAAACGTACGAATACATCTTGTACAGTGGAGTATCTGTACCAGAATTAAAATCGCCACAAATAACAACAGGATCTTCTTTTGTTGCACCAGCATCTTTTAAATGGTTCAGTAGTACTGCAGCTTGCCGTGTTCGTATGTTATCAAAATGTCCATCACAGTTCGATTTCAAATGAGTTGCAGCAACATAAACGTTCGGTTTATGAGGTTCTATCACGTGATGTTAAAAATAAAACGTGAAATTATTTACAATCACATTGCGTAAACATAATACTAACGTACCATCATCATCAAAGGTAACTGATTCAAGCTGAAGTATCAAAACCATCTGAGGCCACCATTTTTTTTTCATGTCAAACCCTTCAAGTCTACCACTGCTCTCTGATACTAAACGGAATCTACAGATATTAAATAAGCTTATAATGTGTCTATGTGTATTGTTCTACGTGCTTGTCTCGTTTCCAGAAGATTGCTGTGCCGTCTCTCTTTGGTTTGCCTCTTTTCTTCCAACGTCCATTGTAGCCAAGTTTATCTTTGTTCGCAATTTAGTATTCAAAATATGAGAGTATCCACGCAGGTGTTGCGATACGTACTGAGGTGTTTCTTAAAGAAATCGTATTTATCAACTTCTTGAAGCGTAATTATGTCTGCTTTATGCCTTTTGAGCAACTTTATGATACGTGGGCCTCTGTTTGCGCGTCAGATAACGTAATAAAGCACTACCTTCTCACCTAGTTCCCCAATGAATATTTTGCTACTAAAAGTTAGTCTCAAGCGTATTTTAGAGTGTTACATTGCTTGTCCAATAGAATTGATGTGGTCTGGCAAAACAAACTGCCAGAGCATTTAATTGGCACACTTTAAATGATCCTTCGGTGTCTTCATACGTTTTTACAGGTGTTAAACGCCTAGGACCTCCTTGCTTACGAACTGGAGCTGTGTCTGCGTTACGCTCAAGTACAACCACACGAGGTTGTGGTGCATCCTTACTATCGTCATTAGGATCTGTTATTTCTATTTCCTCTACAAATGGCTCTGAATCCTCCATTATCACCAAAAAAAAATTTGAATGAAAAAACAATTGACAGCCAAAGTCTCACTACTCTTTACTCTCAATGATAAATCCTGTCGTCATAGGCACTACCGGGAGCTCTACTATTAACATACAACGACAGGCAGCATCATTTTTGACATGTTGATTGTGTACACGCTCAAATCTGAAACGTTTCTTCCAAAGAAACCAAAAAAAGTTTTTACAACGAAAGTGAGCTAGAGGCAAAGTTTATGCACTAAAATACATGGCTATACGTTTTTAAGGCTGCTTAGTTCTTGTTTTCAGTTTTTGAATCAGGTACGTGAATAACGGCTGGACCTACATTGTCGCCTAGCGAAGTATAAGCTTGCATACCACACGGATTGATCAAACAATGTTTTTTGTTGTTTTTGTGCTCAAATTAGGCTGTATATGCGCGTTGTACCTGTGTCTTTGTTTACATTTGTATGGGAGCCATCACAGAGAGGAAACCTCTCAGATTTCCAACACCTACTGAATTCAGCACGATAAGAGCTTCAATAAGCTTACCTGCAAATAGCTACGATCTTGCCAGGTTTTAATTCCAGCTTCGCTCTACTTGGCCTCTGGTCCTTGTTTATAAGCGTACGGGTTGTTGTGCGCACTCTGACGCTTCTAGAGTGTGTGACAGGGCGAACAGCACGGCTGAAACGTAGTAGTGACATGGTTGTTTTCTTTCAACTTTGACGTGACTTTGACCACGCCAATTTACACTCTAGCAGATTCAAAATGGCATTAAACGGCGCCCAAGAGAAAGTTTTAGCTACACTCAACAAGAGTAGATACAGCCCAGAAATTATTGGCGACTTGGAGGCTCACATACAGCAACAAGCAGCTGAACAGTTTTACACATTTGAGGCAAACCATGCCCTCCTAAAATTGTACCAAATGTTTCCTGCTAAAGCGAACGCATCTACAATTGCCGTTATCCTCACAAAAGCGCTAATGAACCTTCCCAACACTGATTTTATGCTTGGACTTTACATTATCTCCGATAAACTCGTATCCTGAACGTTTTGCGACGATTAATGAGAAAAAATCTTTATAATTTATCCTTAACGCTACAGCAAACCGATAGCAACATAGCTGCGCTCATCGATTTACACAACCTTCTAGAAAGTGCCAATTTCAAAGAGTTTTGGGCTAAACGCGCGTCAACTGAAGCCAGTGGTGTGATTGATGGTGTTAAAGGGTTTGATGACGCAATTAGAAGCTGTACGATTTTGTAATTTTAATTTTTCACAAAATCTAACTACTGTCAGTTATTGTAAACGTACTCGCACGTACATACAAAACAGTACCTGTCCAAGCTATTTTAGATCAAACAAGTCTCCAGGTACATTAAATTACTAAACAACTCGTAAATACTCTCTGTCACTCATCTTGTGTTGTCAAAATGAGATTAGATGTCATCATGTTGACACTGAGCGTTTTAATAATTTTTGATTTACTATTTTTCTTTTTTTGACACTTTGACGCTTACTCTTTCTCTTAGAGAGATGCTCTTGAAGCTATGGCAAAAACAAATAGCTGGCAAATTGAAAGAGATGTTATTACATTCCCACAAGAAGTTACTGAACAAAACAAAGCGCCAGTCATCCCTCCTTTCGAGAGTACGTTTTATTCACTTTTATTATTTTTCGAAATTTAACAATTGACTTGCATTCGTTTTCTTTGCTTTTTTGAACGTAGAAATATGGCAGTAGACCTCCAATATATTATTTTGGACTATACTAGTCGTTATTCCTCCTTGTAACGTCGAAAATAACCGAGAAAAATAATATATTCAAAAAATGATGAAATTACACGCTTACGTACAACCTTAGGCCTCGCTAAATTATTGGATATCCGTTAAAACAATATTAAAAGATCTCTTATGCAGCTTGTATCGCTTTTAAAAAAAGTTAACATTGTAAATTTTTTGATCGATACTCGTTGTGTCAAAACACTTGTGAATAAAGTGCTACTACGTAATATGAAGTGCCTTTTTAAACTGCCCTCTTTGATTACGAGGTCAGGTGGTTTTTAACCATTTTTGGAACCTATTCCTTAACTTCGCTCACAATGCAACGAAAGATGAGTGTGACAAGCTTCCTAGTTGTGTTGATTCTAGTCGGAGCTGTTACAGCGTTAGATAATGGTGTTGGTCGGTTACCGCCAATGGGTACGTTTTTTTTGAATTAACGACACCGCTTGTGTTGGTTAATGCATTAACGCGTAGCGTAATAGTTTTGTGAGTGCTAAGTTTGGTTTAGGTTGGAATACTTGGTACGCACGCTGTACTCAGCGAAGGAACGCTGTAAACGCGTTTCGTGGCGTTTTGACCGAAAAGTAAACTAGGCCTTTAACGTCCAACATTATAGGTGTACTGACGGTCCATGCTTTCGGGACTACTGTAATGACGCTGAGATTCGCTCAATTGCTGATACAATGGCTTCAAACGGGATGAAAGAACTGGGTTACGAATACGTAAACTTGGACGATTGTACGTCCCTTTCATGGTGTTAAAACCTTGGCTATTAATCTGATAAACAATCTTAGGTTGGGCGCTGTAAGTTGCACAGTTTTTTCCAACAACCTCGTAAAGGTTGCTTTTGTTTGTTGCTCACAGCAATAAATAGTGAACGTGATGTCAAAGGAAATATTGTCGCTGATCCAGATCGTTTTCCACATGGCATGAAAGCAGTAGCTTCGTATGTACACTCCAAGGTACAAATATTTTTCTTCTTTAATTGTCACAAGCACGTGTACCTTTCTGTACCAACAGTTGTGCCACTTTTTTTTTCTTTTGCATCAATGTGGATACTTATTCTTTTCTTAACTTATCTTTACAGGGATTGAAGTTTGGTTTGTATACATGCGCTGGTCACTATACTTGTAGTTCAGGAGGTAGGCCACATCAAATTCCGGGAAGTTATGGTCACTACGCTGTAAGTATCAGAAATGTTTTGTGGTTTTTTTTGTTGTTTCCTCTGAACGCATTATACTAACTCTGCTCCTTTAGCAAGATGCTGAGAGTTATGCTAGTTGGGGTATTGATTATGTTAAAATGGGTATGCAGTTTAGTACTTTTATCTGTATATTTTGTTTACTCTCTGAAGATTGGTGTTACACAAAAGGAATGCAACCTGAGGTTCAGTATCCGCTAATGACAAAAGGTTTGAATGAAACAGGTCGTCCAATCTTCTTTTTGGTACGAACTTGTAATCTATTGACAGTAGTACATAAGTACTTACCAATCTATTAAGATGTGCGAATGGGGTGTCAATGAGCCTTGGAAGGTGCGTTGCAAACTATTTTTCGTGCTACCAACAGATGCTTATTTCCTTTAGTGGGCTAACGATGTCGCTAATATGTGGAGATCAACTGTAGATCATCATGATAATTGGAATAGCACACAACGTGTTATAGAAGATATGGTCGGATTATCAAAGTACTCAATGCAACAAGAGTTGTATAACTAGTGTATTAAATTGACTTTCTTTACTTACTAAAATAGGCGCTGGTCATTTCAATTATATGGATTTCCTAATGACAGGCGGTCAAGGATGTAAGAATAATAAAGGACATTGTCCTGGACAGACAAATGAAGAATACACCACAGAGTTCAGTTTCTGGGCTTTTCTAAACAGTGGTATGATAATTGCAACTGATATAAGGTACAGTCTTGCTCGTTTGAGAACCATTTCATTTTATTGTATTGATCCTTCTTCAAGAGAAATGACACCTCACATGCGTACGTTGATTTACAATAAAGAAGTCATAGCAATCAATCAAGATGAGGTACAAAGACCAACACTTGATTGTCATGTTCTATTCTTAATTTATTCTAGCTTCTTGATCAAGGAGATCGTGTATCAGATACTGCATGTCCTCATCTTCCAAAAGGAACGTGCCAGATATGGACACGTAAACTAGTTGGTAATATTGATGCAGCTCTACTATACAACAGAGATAGCAAACCTCAGGATATTACATTAAACTTCTGTTCTATTTTTGGTATGTAATCAAAATAGGTACTTTTTTTGTTTCGTAACACTTGCTTAGGTAAATGTAGCAAGGGTACTGCCGTACGAGATGTATGGGCTGATAAGAACACAAAAGCTACAAAAACATATACCGCTACTGTACCTAGTCACGGTGTTGTTTTATTGAAAGTGCTCTCAAAATAAGCAATAAAGTGATTTGCAATAATAAATTTGTTTTCACTTTAAGTGTCCATGGGCACTTACGAAATTATTCCAAGTTAATCCCTTGAATATGCACATAGTTAACTACATAATATGTTCACGTTGAACAAGAATCAGCAACTACGTATCTATGATTCCATTTTTATTGTTTTTTTTTTTGAAGAAATTAAATAATATGTCTTATGTTAATGTACTTTGAGGCAAGTTGACGTAGTTCCTAGGATGCTTCTTTAAATACTTTGCTAATGGAACAACTGTTTCTCTATAAAGTTTTCCTTCAAGAAACGCTTTAACTGGACGGAATACCCATGTTTCATTAAGGCGATAAAAACATCCAATAAATAGCGCTAAGTAAAAAACCATTAATAAACAGTATCACATACGTACATATGTGATGCATTTCTGAAAAATTCCAATTACCTGTTGTGTTGTAACGGCATAATGAAGTATAGAAAGCAAGTGGTCTATTCGTAGTTTTTTCTCTTCAAAAAAGTCAGTTTGTTTTTGTGGATCGAAAAAAACAGTCTTAAAATATGCCCTACCGTAGCCTTAAATAAGCTGTATCAATACCAGAAAATGTACCACCATCATAACATGTTAATACAACAGCTAGAAGATGAACTTCTTTTGGTACTTTATCAAGTTCTAACGTTATTTCTTCTTTGTCTTCATGCTCATCCTAAAAAAATACATTTGTTTAGATTGTTGGTTTTTAAAGACTATTTTAATCTTGCTTGCAAACTTATTATCGTCTCCTGAATGAATGATAGCTCCTTTAAGTGCTCTCAAGTTACTGAAATGGACAGCTTCCTTGAGCTTCACCTTATCATCTAAAACCAAACAAGACGCATCAACATCAACTGAAATGTTCGAATCTGTTTGCTCGTTCCAACCGATACCAAGTCTTACTTTTTGCACTGGTAGCTCATATGTCTGGTCAGTGCGAAGTGGCGGAGTCTAATGTAGAATTAGCAAGTCAGTCAAAGCGCCTTGATAGATTGAACGCACAGAAAACTTGATTGTTGCACTTATTCTAATTTCACCACGTAGTTTTTGCTTTAGGTTCGTTTTGTACAATTTGAACCATCCTGATATCTCATCGCCACTAATAGCATCAAATAATGGGATAACAGCTGTACCACTAATGTAAACAAAGAATCAGAAAAACGTTTCAAAATCACGTGACCAACTAAACTTGTTTTTTTTAATAGTTTGAACGCACATGTAGTCGTTTGAGTTTAATCGGTCATAGTCGTATACACTTAGTTCCAATTTGTCGATAAGACCTTCGAATGGTCTAAAAGAATAGATGTTATGATGCTTCAATGTATTATATCGCGCTTACAGCCCAAATCGCTCGTTCCAAGTCGGACACAATGTTTTTTTAATCACTTTTGTTTTGTATCGATCATATTTTTGTTTCTTGAAGAAAGGGCTCTTTCTTATTTTAACGTAAGGATCGCTACTAGGGTTGTTAGTAACCGAGTCACTTTTTTATTTGTATTATTAAAGTGGATATCTGGATATTTCTTACCTTTTGCCGTTTATATCCATAGCAGGGAGGTCTTTGGCTTCGAAGACTTGTTTTTATTATTATTGTGTATCGTTGTTTTTATTTTTTATTATACGTACTGTTAATCTGTAGCGTGCCTGATATCGACATTTTTGTGGAGGCAAAAGATGCAGTTAGTTACCAGAACAAAATTATGTAACATTGTTTTGTTAAGTGGTATCGATTTGCACTGCCAAGTCAAGACTATAGATCTGGACATCCCAGCAAGTGATTGAACCACTTGACTGCAACGGACAGTAGTCACACTCGATTATTGGAAACTTCATAAGCCTCCCGCTTTTCCCTATTGGCCAGCACGTGATAATGACGTTTAATAAACTGTTTTGTAGACTTTCTCTGTTTATTTTGATGGGAGCACTTTGTTTGGATTAAGAATTCCATTTGGATCAAAAACTGTCTTCATGCTACGCATTACATCTACAGCTATATCTGATTTTGAGTAGTGTATCTTATCTGCTTTCATCTGACCTAATCCATGCTCTGCACTAACACTTCCCTTGTGTTCAGCTAAAACAAAGACAATCAACGACCAACAAACATAGCGCAACAAAAAAGAAAAAAAAGAAAAAGATGCAACTAGTACCCGTATACTCGTAAACATATGGTTCTATTAATTTGAATACTTCCTCATCGTGTTTTGGTGTTAATATATTAAGATGCAGATTACCTAAATACAAAATTGTAAACACGTGTTCACGTGGACAAAACCAAGAAAGAAAAGAGAAAAAAAGTTACCATCTCCAACATGTCCGTAACCAAATACTTTAGCTTTATCTCCAAGCCTTGTTGCCATTTTTTCGCACATATCATACATGTTACCTTATACATGTTACTCAATATATTTACAATCAGTCAGACTCACCTGGAAGCGAAATGTCATATTTATAAACACAACCAGATCGTCTCAAAGATTCTGTAATATTTTCACGCAAATACCAAAGAGCTTCCACCTAACGGACATTAATTTGATGAAACATTGTTTATGATAATGTTTTGTACCTGAGAAGCGTCTTGAGCAAGTATACCATCCTCGATAATATCGTCATTTGTAACATCATCAAAGAAAGCCTCAAGTTTCTACGATGAAAAAAATTAGCAAAAAAGGTTTTTTTTATTTTTTATTGTACGTGTCTGTCGTGATCTTCATTTGAACCTTGAGTTTCTACAAGAACATACAATGGATATCTTTCTTCAAGAGGGTCTTTTGCATTTTCTTCTACTTTTAATACCAAGTCCATGCTTGCGCCATCAATTAATTCAAGAGCAGAAATTATTTCTCCAAGTTTCTTTTTCGCTTCCATTACAAGCTGCACAGAAACAAATCAGCTCTCATTTAGGGTGTTCTACGAGGTACCTTTTCAACAGCTTTGAAGTCTTTACAACCAACAACAGCCACATTGACGCTCTAAGGAATAAAACGTTAAAATACGTGCTCAATTAAACTAGGAACGTACGTTTGAGTAAGGTGCACATGCGATAGCTGCCTTTGTAATAATGCCTAGAGTACCCTCGCTACCGATAAAGAGTTGCTTCAAATCATAACCAGTGTTATCTTTCTTTAAAACGTTCAGAGTATCCAACACTCTGCCGTCTGGTAGAACCTTGAATATTGCTAAGAAAGACCATTTTTTTCGATTTGAAAAACTTTCGCCGTACAACTTCTAGCCCAAGTACAGATCCATGTAAACTTCCATATCGAAGTAATCTAATACCTCCAGCATTTGTAGCTATGTTACCACCGATCATACAGCTAACTACGATCAAAAACATCCATCTAAGTAAAAAACCGCCAAAAAACAGAAAATCTACTTTTTCCTACCTTCCACGTGCGCCAAGATCTAAAGGAACGACGTATCCTTGATCACGCACGTGATCATCTAGTGCAGCTAAAATAACCCCGCTATCACATACACAAGCACCAGACATCTCAGAAAACGAATGTATCTAAAAAAGATGTCGTTAAAACTCGTTTTTTTGCTTTTTTACGCTTACTTTATTCATACGGCGTAGATTTATGACGATTTCATCACGTATAGGTATTGAACCACCTACTAAGCCTGTATTTCCGCTTTGAGGAACAACAGCAAGCCTAAAAAAATTAAACAAAGGATATAATGGTTGTTTGACGTTGTATTAGTACTTTTCTGAGTTGCAGAATGCCAGAATCTTTGAAACTTGCTCCGTTGTTTTTGGTAAAAGTGCTAACGATGAGCAACCCTTGTATTTACCCATCCAATCGCTATTAAATGGTACCAGGTCATTCTCGTCTTCAATGACACCGTTCTTATCAAGAATTGTCTTAAAGTGTTCTACATGCTCCCTTGTAAGCTGTTACACGCGTCAGTACAACTTTAGAGGGAATGTGCGAACCTTAGAGTGTGATTGTACTGGTGTGCTGTAAGGTCTTGATTGTACGCGTGACACTTCAGTACGCGTTTGAAATGAGCGTAACGCAAGGCTTGTTCTGGATAACATGACTGTGAAAGAAATGGTCTTGTACTTAAGTTAGAGTGTACGAAAAATACGTTACGACTCAGTTGGTGGCAGTTGTACAGCGTCTGTAGTACAGTGCGGATAAACTAATAAATCCGCGTGTTGCTATTCCTGATCTAATATGTCTGAACCCGAAGAAGAGCAGACGTACTCCCTTGAGGAGGCTTTAAACGCCGTTGGGTTTGGCAGATTTCAAATACAACTACTCATCGGTAAAAGTCGTTAATACTAATTCTATTCGCTCAAATGAGCCGTAGTTTGTGGCGTGGGATATACTGCGGCAACAATGGAGTTAATTTTAATATCGTATTTATTGCCTCAACTGCGAAAGGAATGGGGTGATTTAACAGCGTTTGAGTCGGCGTTTTTGGGTACCCGTCACTCTTTTTGACACATTTTTGTGTGGAATTAACGTACGGAACAGCATCGGCTTCTTTTGCTGGTACACTTATTGGAAGCGTATTTTGGGGTTGGCTGGCTGATAAAATCGGGCGTAAAATCAGTTTCACGACAACAGTAAGGCCAAAAAGTCTTCGCTAAATTTTACTTTTAGAAAACCAATAGTTTTTTTTTAACCTTCGCCAACCTCTCTGAATAGGTATTTCTTTCTGGATCTTTTGGTCTTGCAAGTGCCTTTGCACCGAGCTTTTTATGGCACGTTTGTTTTAATGCACGTGATTGTGTTAATAATCCAAAAATAGGATCATCTTCTTTAGATTTATGGTTGGTTTTGCTCTTGGTGGTAATCTATCAGTTGACTTTGTATTATTTTTAGGTAGTAGCCTATCCGTTTCTTTTCGCATTTTAGTATTCTTATTTCATATTAGAGTTTGTACCTACAATAGGTAGAGGGTTTTATGTATCTCTGATAACACTGTTTGGAGTATTCGGAGTAAGAACTTTCTTATAATTTTCTTAAGTTTGATGATCTTTTTGACATTTTTTCAGATACTATTACTTGCTGGTATTGCATGGATCGTTATACCTAGGCTAGGTTGGCGGTAATAATCCTGAAATATAATATTCCTTTAGTCTTATTCTTACCAACTTGTTGTAGGTATTTTCTTGCTATCTGTTCAATACCAAGCGTTATTGTATTATTCTTTAGGTAAGGAAGAACAACTTCTTGTCGTTTTCAAGAAACTGAACTTACTTTTAGGGCGTGGATGCCTGAATCTCCTCGTTACTTATGTGTTAGTGGAGAATATGATGAAGCTGAAAGAGTTCTTCAATTGGTATCTAGAGTAAATAACAAACAACTTCCTCAAGGCAAGTTATCAAGATTTCAAGAAACTGTTTCACAAAAAAGGTGAGTGTACGTATTTCTACATCAATGATAACAATTCGTATAGAGGAAGCTTCAGAGATTTAGTTACACCAAAATTGAGATTGACATCTATTATTATTTGGGAACTTTGGTTTTGTCTTGTGTTTGGTTACTATGGTACATCAAAAAGAAAAAGAATTTCGTGATAAACCAACTAATATCTTTCAATAGGTATTACAATATGGCTTCCTGAGTACCTTGAAAATAAAGGCCTAGGATCAGATATTTATCTAAACTTTTTACTGATTGGTATTGCGGAGCTTCCTGGTACAGTTCAATGAATGGGAGTTTTGATTTGTAACTTTGGTTTGATAGGTGTTGCTCTCACAGCATTTCTTGTTGATCGAGTAGGAAGAAGAAGATGTCTGGCTGCATGTATGATAGGATCAGGTGTATGCACGTTATTCTTTGGATTTGCGACGTCAGCTATAGCTGTAAAAATAGTGACATGTGCCATTTATTTTTTTGTTGTTGGTACGACTTTCACGGTTTTTTCTGTTTTTTTTTTTGACCATTCTTGTTCAGGTGCATGGGCTATAATTTATTTATATACTCCTGAAGTATATCCAACATATTTGAGATCTACTGCATCTGGTGTAACATCAATTTTCTCAACATGTGCCGGCATTATATCTCCTATCATTGGGTACTGTTATAGTTGATTTTTCTCTTCTTGGTATCAATATTCTTCTCACAATTTATCAGTGGCGCTTTGCTTGGTAGTAAGAGTCAAAGTAATCGGGTTTGGATAGTACTTGGATGTTACACTACAGCATTCCTGGTTGGCGGTATAAGCGCTTTGTTTCTACCAATGGAGGTACAGACCTTGTTCTTTTCGTTTAATAAAAGTTGGTGCTAACTGATTTGTAGACTAATAAAACTGCATTACAAGATATTAATACAGTTAATAACAATGACAATGATGACGACACAAGAGATTCGCTTATATTACATAAAAACAGTTCAGTTTGATTCATCACAGAAACACTTCTTGCTATTTGTTTATTTTTTTGTTTCTACAGTTTTTCAGTTGGCCTCTTTTTCGCATTGTCTATTTCAAAGAAACTAATACAACTGATATATCACCACTAGTATTAGAATTCTCTACTAGCGATTGTGCTATTTTTTCAATACTTGTGCTTTGAATAATTTGACAAACTCGTTCTTCACTTAAGCAATCCCATAAACCATCTGAAGCTAATATCAAAAATGCGTCGTGTGATTGTAAAGTGTACTATTAAACAGTATTAGAACATTCATAATGAATGTCATTAAAGTACGTACCTCGAAGATATCAGGAGTAGACGAAAGTACTTTGTAAGGGTACTTCCAAGCATAGTCGCCTATACTTCTTGACACAGCTAAAAACTCTGATCCATCGTTTGATGCTACTCTATAAGCACCATCTTCCCATAATTCTACTTTTCCTCCAGCCTTCTCGACCCTATCACGCAGTTATAAGCAACACTTATCTCCGTTGCTAGTAGTACCTCTGCCTTTCTACTTTCGATGACGGTCTATGATCAACTGTAAGAGCTGTAGGTCGAAACTTCCCATCCACTTTAGAAACAATCTATCAAAGACAATCAGGTACAAAAAATGCGTAACCGTGTGTCACGTGATTAACACGTGAACGAAAAAGACTTACAATTGCTCTTGAATCGCCAAGGTTTGAAACGATAAGTTTTTCTTTCATACTGAGTACAACTAAAGCAGTGGTACCATCTTGCCATCGTGCATTCTTAGCATCTTCAAGAAACTCATGTTCTAAATGCTGAAAAGCATTCAAAATCGTCTTGTCGTCTATTTTCTGAGATTTCTTCGTTGCATCGAATATTGATTCATGTAGAAACCGTGATGCGTACGCTGCAGCGCGTTTACCACCGTGTCCTAGTCGTTTTTAATTAGTTTACATTCTAAATGCTTATACAACGCTACTTACCATCAAATACAGCGTAATACGCATGTAAACCATAGTTTTTTATGAATGGAGGTAGTTCTGAGTTCTGTAGGATTTTAACTACATCTTCCTGTCCATGACGCTTTCCTGCCCTCTCGTATACCCATACGTCTTGTGGATGTTCCATTATGAAAATTATGACATCTCTAAGCTATCGCCCGGACAAACTAGCACAGCGTTCTCTGAACACTACCAACATTGACAACTTAAGACCATCTTTTAAGTCAGATCCGGATATCTGGTACAAACGCAAGTTGGGCCAATGACGTCTTATTAGGAAAATACACTGTGTGGTGCTAATATCAGAATAGCACGTGCTCATTGACTAATTGGGCGATTTTACATTTTTTAACTTGACGTTTGGGTTTTCAATTTTTTGTTGTTGATTAACTGGCACTAGAACAACCGAACCAGTCGGCCAGTTGGAATAATTAATTGGATTTCACTTTGTGTGTAAAGCGAACAATAGTAATTAAATCTCCACTCGCGAGTATCCTCTAGTGTAGAATGAGCGTGGAACGCCCAAAGAAAAAAAGACGTTTGGTGGAAAGAAAACGAGGTAGACTTTCTTGTATTGCTTGTCGTAACGCGCATTCAAAATGCGATGAAGGAAAGCCTTGTGGACGCTGTACTAAAAAGAATATTGAATGCGTTTACACCAAACCAGCTAGAAGAGGACCCGTTTCAAGTACGCGCTAAAAATAAGACTGTTTCTTACATCCCTAATAATCTTTGCTTACAGATAAGATACAAAATGCGAAGTTAAAAGATCTTCAAGCACAACTCGCTTTACAATCACGTGAGCTTGAACATTGGAAAAAGCAGTACTCCAAGCTTACAACAAACCAGGTATTGTGTTTCTTTTTGTTTGAGAAAAACCGGACCGTTTTGTTTTGTGGTTCACATTTGTTGTAAGGCCTGCATCGAGCGTTAAGCTATTTGTGCTGCTGCTATTTAACACCATTCTAATAATTGTACAGAGTGCTCTATGGAATCTGTGTTTGGACTTGAACATCTCATCGTGTGTTACAACATGGATAATGACTTACAAGAAATTATACCAACCAAAGTTTGTATGACCAAACGTCGTTGTATTGAAAGTTCTAAGTTATTGTCAAGGGCGTACCACTGCGTCACTGGAACTCAACGAACATCATATCCACTATACAAAACTGTCAAAGTAACAAAAACTGTTCTTTGTTCACGTGCCATGTATATCAGGTTTAATGTTCTTTTTGTAGCTTGGTCTGCTGATCCAAATATATTTGAAGTCGTTTGTATCATTGCCACAGGAGCACGTCATGTTTTCCCAAGAGCATCTGACAAACTATTCGAAATATGTGAGCAAATTTATTTAAACCTTGATGATATGATTCACCCTTGTATAGCCAGTATGTCGTATGATACTCCTTGTAAATAACTTACATACGTATAGCTGGTTTAGTTCTTCTTGGGAAAGATACTGGATTTTTTTCAGGAAAGCCAGAAGTATCTGAATACACAATAAAAGGCCAAAGTACGTTTCGTCAGTTTTCTCGATAGCAGACTTCTCGCTTATTGTTTTTTAGCTATGCTCTCTACACTTGTCAAAGATCCCTTATTTTCGTCAATGGAACATCTTCAAGTAGTAGAACGAGGATGTAAGTTATTTTCTCATCACGTGTTTACCGACAGGTACGCTTTAAGAATAACAATTATCTTGTTTATAATTTTACTTTGTAGGGCAAATGCGCTTCAACGTATGAAACCAATAAGCGACGAACTTCGTAGACTTATATCACAGCCTACTAAACCAAGTTTGGCGCTTGCAACCCAAGTAGTTTGGTGTTCTCTAGGAAAGGTACATATTTTTTTTCTTAACAACTTTCTTTGCTTAAGTTGTGTTCAAGATGTGGCTTACCATTTCAAAACAAATATCATCAAAAGGAATAGAATTCCAGCTAACTAGTATAGTACGCATCAGCTCAACCTTTAGTTGGTTTTCACCAGTCTTACTAACGATACCTTGAACTAACTTCGATTAAGTCTGAAGACCAGTTTGCAGCTTTTGTACATGAACACTCTATAATAAACAAGGTTGGGCTCGAAGTGATAGATAAACAAGAGAACGAGGAATTGTATGTGAGATTCCAAGTATTATGCGCTGGTGTTTCTGCGTTTATTTACTTTGCTGGAGGTCACACTGTTGAGGTACTTAAGGTAGGTATAGTATTGCTTAAGAAAAATAGCTAACAGACTTTACCAAGAGGAGTAAAGCCTTGTTTTATCAGCCACATCATAACTACCCTGATTCATGCCCTCACTACAAGCACATACTACACGACTTTGGAGTCATTTCAATTCATAATCGGGACGTACCGTTCCTGAAAGAGGTAAGGACAATAGTAAACACTTTTGTTTTTGAAGTTTACAACATGGTTAGATTATGGTTTTATTACATAGTGGATTTGACGAGTGTAAGCATTTGATAACGTACGATTAAATCTATGACTTATTTACTAAATTACGTATTTAGATCTTTGTTTGTAATGGCAGATGACCACGGATTAGATTATGACAAAAAAAGCCTTATGAAAATATTTGGTATGGATCAAGTGACGACAGACATTGATTGTTCTTTGGATATTAACTTTGAGAAAATACTTGATACATTGCCGCCATCAGAGAACCTTAATGAATTCCCAGAATTAGACTTGTTTCCCAATGAGGACGAGCTAGAATTGGAGTTTTTAGATTTTCCGTTTGATGATAATTACAACATGTGACAGACTGAATTTCCGTTGGTACAGGAGGTGATGAAACAATTATTATAAGAGGATACAGAAGAGGTAGTAGTGATATAAATACTGTTGATGGAGGGCAGGGCAATGCCAAGTAAACTCAACAAGAAAAAGAAAAAGAGGAAACTGAAAAATAAACTTTTACCTTGTCACGTGATTTATTGTCATAAACATCTAAATTGCAACACAAGGTGAATGGTAGAATTATTTCTTATTTTGTATGATGCAAGTGTTCTATCATCTTCAAGTGCTCGACCTCCAAATATGAGACGCTGCTCATTCGGAGGTATACCTTCCATGTCAAATATACGTTCTTTCAAGTCTAACACTTTTAAAGTCGGCTCAATAGTTACATATAAAGTGCACCCAGTAAGTGTTTGTATTTTCACTCGTGTACCTAACATATCGTGTTAGTTGGTGAAACGGTAAATTGGCAGTACCATAGGTGGAGAGATTGCTATACTTTTGCCACCTGTTGGTTTTTAGACTAGTTGCAGTAAATAAAAGAAAAAACAACCGATTTAGTACCTTGGAGTAACAGGTGCATCACGTGACTTCTGAGTACTCATATTCCCTACCAACCATCTCATGGATATCTTTCGTGTGTTTCTAGCATTCTTTAGTGTATTTGAGGAAGATTATAGTACGTACTGTAAACGCATTGTTGGTACTATTGTAAACAACCCTAAAACATATTCTGCAAGGGAACCTTTAAAACAAAGTGTCATTGGTTTCACGCACCTGAACTTAATTTGGTTTTATCACTTTGCATTGTAACTCGTTAAGGACCTCAAGAAGTTTGGTTTGAGGTGATGTCGCGTTCACTATAACCGTATCGGAAAACTCAAAATTTTCGACCTTGGTTTTTTTCTGGAGGGTTGTTGGAGCCTATTTTTACCACCTTTTTTGGCCATTAGGAACGCGGACGAATATTCAATGATTGTGAAAAAGCGTTTAGTTTATTTCAGTGACTTTGCAAAGTATTTCAATTCACTGCAGTTTTTCTGTTTTGACGAAATTTTTGCGGTTCTGTACACCACCTTAAGAACTTTCTTGGTTTTTATTTTAAAGACATTTATTTTGAAAATACAGTTTGTACATAATGGCTAGCTATATGATTAAATCGGAGCTACGTTAACCTGAAGGTGTTTCGCTTCAAGGAAAAATCACGTGGTAGCCCAAACCATATACGCCTTTGATTTATTGATTAAATCAGTTCTGGACATGGCTGGGTAACGGATTGTCGCGATATTATTTGTGTTCCACGATTAAAAAATGGACAAATATCTAAATAGTTTAACAGCCGAGATAGTCTTGTCAAAGCAGGTTAATACGTTCCAAACAGCTCTAGGTCATACAGTTTTGTACATTATACAATCACAACTACGAGGAAGAATCTTGGGTGAGGTCCAAAGTAGGTTTTGATATGAGTAATATTCAAGGTATACTGCACTCCTTTTCTTTTAAAATGAAACGAATACTGCATTCCAGTGAACGACTTGTCGCCGTTTGTGCAGAGTCTTTAAATTTAAAGTACTGGCACCAATACAATGAACGGCATAATGAATAGGTCGAAGGTCATTTAGCGAATTGCCAGCAACAACGAAGATTACTCCCCTTTTTTTTGAATAGGGTACATGTATCTCTCTGGAGCAAATATTACCTCGTAGAATCTTTCTGGTAATTCTGAGTACATTATGGGCGTTACCTATGTTCACGTCGTATACCAAAATAATCACAGTTATGTATTGTTCTAAGAACGGCGTTTATGAAGCAAGGAAGGCCTAGTCTACTTTCAAAAGCGATATGATTATTATTATCTTATTTTAGATACTTATTAAGGTACAAATTTGACGCTACTGATACTGCTAAAGTATCTAAGGTAAGGCTCCTTGCTGACAAATTATGAGAACGATGAAATTCACGGCAAGGTTGTCAGTATTTCAAACAAAAGTGCAATAATCTGTCTGAGGTAACCAGTTTTATTCAATATTTCCATGCTCTTATTGTTTCTTCAATATCATCCATTTGTTTCTTTAATCCAACCTCCCATCTTCCTGCGCTTGCTTGTAATGCTTCTGATATTGCTTGGAAAGCTGCCATTATGCTAGCTTCTGAATCAATATCTTTCATGAATGAGTCACTAATCGATTGCCAAATTTGTGGCTTGATTCTTAACCCATGCTTGGATGCCACTGTCAACACTGGTAAAAGAAATTCTGCCAGCTGTTTATCTCGTGTTCTATCGTACGCCTAAAGGCAATAGAAAAGTCAGAGTTTGCGCTTACCAGCAAAAGAGAAAGACACAAAACGTACATTAGCTAGATTTGTGAGGCAGTGTTTCAGTTGACCAAGTTCACGTGATATGCTGTCATTAGGTAATAGCTCAATGCTATGGAACGGTCAGGACTTCATATACAAGTTATAGAGTTATATCTTACTTATCGTTTGATAGCCATGCGCCTTGAGGTTTGTAGCAACTTGTTTGAAGCATTTGAAGGAATGTGTAAAGATTCAAAGACTTTTCCATTGTTGTTGATCCACTCAATGGAAGCAATCTTAATCCTCTTGATTCCCACGCTTTCGCTTCTTCTTCTGTTACAGAATCTGAGTCCCAAATAACAGCATAAGCAGGTCTTCTAGCACTCTACATACTCTCGATTAATTCAAATCAAAAAAACACAAAAAACCTGATGTTTACCTCTAACAAGGAAGATACTTCGTCCATTATCACCTGAAAATTTTTGTCTCGCAATGAATACCCAATGAATAAAAATGTTCTATTTAGCAAAAGACCTTTCAACAGGGCTGAAATTGCTGGTCTCTTTGCGAAGTAATCTTCGTAGTCCTGAGCACCTCTTAGAAATGTACTCTTCAAAAAAAAATCCAATACCTTAGCTCCGAAAACTGATGTTTCTGGCGCATGCACGTGTCCATGTATCTTCAAAATGTTAGTCTGTGTTCCAACAGGCATTCTTGCGACATCTAAGCGAAAGAAAGATAAGTAAAACTGTATGTGAAGCAACTTATTAATACCTTCTGCTGAATTTATAGAAAATACTACACGCTTTATGCCTCTGTGAGCGCGCTCCAACAGGTCATCGTAGTTTGTAGTCACAATAGCTCTTAAAGGTAGTGTTGCTATAAGATAGTGCACAAGCGATGGAAGAGGCGCAGAATCCTCAGAATACCTAAGAATGGGCTAAGTTAAAACCAACGCAACATTTTATCATCTCAAAGTACCCAAGTGCATTCTGGAGTTCAGCACCGAACTTATCACCAAGCTCATTTCGTAGCGCATCAGCATACTGCAGCATACCTTAACAGAGATTTAATTTATAAACGTGTTTGTTCACATGTTGTACCATCGACATTGTCGGCAAAGCTTTCTCTCATGATGTAAGAGTTCTTTCCCATCGTTTCAAGCAACTGAGTCCAGTTCGGAAGCCCTTTGAAGCTGTTAGTACAAGCAGTTTTTAAAGATAATTAGTACCTGAAGAAGTGCTTATTCCTGCTCCAGCAAAGAGTACAAGTCTCTCAGAACTCAAATCTTGCATTAAAGTATGAATATGTCCAAGTGCTTTGTTGTTACTAAACACTCTGAAAGATCCACTCTTAAACTGCGGTGACACATGACCTAGAGAAGCAACGCTCAATCTATGGATTACACCAGAGTATGACGTCAACACAGGAAGGATATGAGGATATAATCTAGCTCCTAGGAAGGTAACATTAAATCAAAAAAGGAGCAAAGATTCTTAAATACCTTGTATCATTTCTTGTATTTGTGTTCGAATAATATCCTGTCTACTATGAGTCGTGCCTCTACCTATACCAAAGAATGGAAATACAACAGTATTCACCTTGTCAGTTGGTACTTAAAAAAAGAGAAAAAAGTCAGTAATACATCACAAAAGTAACATTCGTACAGTTTGCTCTGAGCTCTCTGTAAACATTTTTTAGCAGCTCCAAAACTGTTTGCGCTGTCACATGCCCAGACCATTCTCCTTTAAAACTGTAAACAACTTAAGAAATACCAAGATTCTTACCTCCTGGTATACATAGAACAACATCTGGTACACTTTCTGGACTATCAGGGCAGTTTTTACGAATTTCTTCTTTAGAAATAAACTTTGCTAAAAAAACGTCAATGTCAAATTGTTTTATTTCTTAAACATCACAGAAAATACTTACCAAAACCTTGAGGAAGTCCTCCACTTTTCACAATGTCATACGCTATTTCTCAGTGTTACTTAAAAGATCAAACGAAAAAAACTACGCACACTCTCCACATCGGCCAGCTCGTCCACCGCGACCACCACGACCACCTCGTCCACCGCGGCCAACACGACCACCGCGGCCAACACGACCTCCGCGACCTCTTGTACCACGAACAGGCCTTCCACCACGTCCACTATAGTTTCTTCCTGGTCTTGAAACATTGAACTTTGTACGTAGGTAGCTAGCCATAAAAAAGTTAGAAAGAGCAAGGAGAAAGCATTGAGAATATCTACATACTGTCGGAAATCTGTTCCAAGGACACCTTCCAAGCTATCAGCTAGAAATCCTGATCCTAAGAAGCAACCACACGAGTATAATAGTACATCTGTCTTAATACAAGCCATATTTGCTCGTAAAGCAATTGGCATTTGAGATGTTAAGTGCGATGGTATTTTTTCGTTAAGAGATGAATCACTTGGCATAACTGACGTTTTAGTACGTTCGTATGATAGCTGATTACTCTCTACGCTTTGTTGAGGTGCGAAGGATGATGATCTAGCGAGAGGTAAATCGTTTGAAAAGACTGTCTTCTGTGTACCCATAACTAGTGGTTATTCTTGTTCGCTTGCGTTGTGGAGGGGATTCTCGGATATTGTAGGATGGTTCTGAGCTCTTGGATACATTACCGCCATTTGCTTGTTTTATAGCAGCTCTAGCGCGTCGTAACTTAGCTCTGCGTCTATTACGCTTTTGTCCTTTGGTCAATGTTTTCGCTTGTGCCTTTACATAACGTCAAAACGTGCTACTTAGTCTATTCTCCACATACGTCAAGTGGTACAGTCTCAATACGTATTTTCATGTCGTTCTGCGCGAGAAATGTATCTTCAATACGCACATCATTGTGATACGCTCTGATAGCCTTATATACGTTATTATATGCGTTTACATAACCTGGGTTTGTACTTTCTCACGTAAAACGTCTTGCGCACGCGTTAACAAGTGCTGTACGTGTACGTCACTGTATTTAAACCCTAAAGCGTGCCAATTATTTGTAGATGGGTTACTACTAACATAAACCGTTGCCATTTTGCTTTATTGGTTAATGGCTCACGCCTGATATAAAGTGGTTGGTGTGGTGAATAGTGATTCAGAAAAAATTAGACATAACGGAAAACTCTTCGAGAATTTAGTGACGTACAAACATGTCAAAGGCCATTTGGGGTAATCTAAACGAGTTGTTTTCCGCTTGACTACCTCAGCACTAGTTAATAGAGCATTGGGCATCTAGTGAAGGACACAAGTCTGAAGACGAATTTTCTTTGTTTCGTCAAAAAAAAGTCAGATGGTTAATAGAACACGTGGTCGACCTGCTCATCATAAACTTAAATTTCGGTTGTATTTTAATAGTGTCCGCCGTGTATATGGTACTTCTACACACGCAGAACAGTGCTGTGTACTTTTTAAGTTGCAAAAGTATCCGAAAGCATTATAATTTTGTCGGCAATTCGGACACTATAAAGTGATAACGAACATGTACACGATGTCAAAAAGGTAAGAAGAGTGCCTTTTCACATAGGACTAGAACTCAGTTATCTTCTCTCTTGCTGGGACTTATTGCATAGTTAACTTATTGGCGTTCTGTTCGTAGTAGTTGCAAAAGCTGCTAAGTAAGAAACCAGGCTCACTTTTGCCATTTCTAAAAATATGTTGTCCTTGTTAATTGTTGAAAGACTACAACCACTTGATAATCCAATAATACGTAAATCGTTCAGAGAATTACAAAATAACATAAAATGACTAACGGTTTTTGAGGTTAAAGTAGTTTAATTTTTATAGTTAGTACAAGTGTAACACAAATGGGCAATAAACCGTCCATGGACGGTACGTTTAAGCCTGGTTTAATCCAAAGAGTGAAATTAGCTCAAAAACTCTCAAAACGCTATTGTAGCCTCTAATACGCGCTATAGAATCAAACGCACCTCCTATTCTTAATTTACCGGTAGAAATATTATCACAAGTGCTACAGGTACGCCTCAACGCAATTAGCAGCGAAAACAATAACTTTTAACTAATTACAATGAGTCTTACTGTAAAAATAGGATTGTGACGCATCTAGCCTTGGTAATATAGCTCAAACTTCATCTGCGTTCAAAAGATGCGTGGAAGATGAGCACCTATGGAAGATGAACTGTCAAAACCATTTTGGAATGATAAACGCACCAATGTCACAATTTCATAGGACATGGAAGGAAATATATCAAATGAAATACACAGGCAAGCGAACAAAACAATTTCTAAAAAAACGTGTTGTTTTTTAACAAAAAATTGAGTTTAGGTGAATACGTACCTATGGTATTTTCAAGGAGACCACTAAAACAGCAGCTTGGTATAGTAGCACTGACACTAGTATTTTTCCCTTTCATTATGATTTACCTGACGCCCAGGATTTGCAGGTTCGTTGTTGATAGCAAACTGAATTGTTAAGAAAATTCATCTTTTTGGTTCTTTTTGTGGACAAGTCCGTCTTACTTTACTTAGGGCACTCGTTAGACATACTATTTTGGGTAGTAAATTGGTTCTTAGCTATATTTTGAGGCCTACAGGGAGATGTACGGTTCAAGAAGTTCGGCATTTTCTAAATATCCATTTAGTTTTCGCAAATCTCATGTACTGGGGTTTTGTCTATCCTACAGAACAGACCTTCAAGTTTATAGCATATGCTTTCGACTACAGTTGCACCGCTCTAGTCAACAATGTGATTACACCGATTGGTGATGCCGCTGTGTGGACATTTGACATGGTTCTTTTCCCATCAGCTGTTTTCGTGTATGACTATATTATATACCCAGTGGTCTTTACAGCAACAGAGACACTAAAATTTGCCACATACACTGTACCAAATTGGACATATAACAATGTTATAAAACCGACAGCAAAGTTTACATATGACTATATCCTTAGACCTACAGCTATCGGCGCTTACAACACTGCTAAGTTTATTACGCACACAGCACCTATTTGGACTTATTACAATATTATCGATCCGACACAGAAGTTCACTTATAACTACATATTGAAGCCCTCAGCTATCGCTGCTTATGAGACTCTTAAGCTTATTACGTATACAGCACCTTTATGGATACACAACAACTGTATCGCTCCAGTAGCAAACGCTTTAAGGATTGGTTGGATAACTGCTTGGATTAATGTTATATCCCCTGTAGTTAATGGTATAAGAAAGTTGCTAGAGTTTACTATTATAACAGCACCATTATGGATTTGGAATAAGATTATCAAAGAACCACTTCGCTTTATCTTTGTGACAGCACCTGTTTGGATTTTTGATAATATTATTATAAGATCTGTTGATATTATTGGTAATGTCTTAGAAGCCATTGCAAGAGGGTATGTTTAATAAGATATTATATTGTTGTGCGCTTAGTCTAATGTATTTTTAGATTCTTTCGTTATGTTGTGCACCCGTTATTCATCTTTTTGGTTCATAGGTTGTTGGTACGTTCTGAGGGTTTTTTTCTTCTTTTTTTCTTCTTTTTATATATCAGCTTCTTCTTGGCTTATATTGTCTTTTTTTTGTTTAGAATATAATAAGTGCTGTTGTCTTTACAATACGTCTTGTTGTTGATGTTTTGGGATTCACTTGGAAGAATATTATTGTGCCAATACTTCGTACAATGTACATCGGTTTACTTGCTATTATTTGGGTCTTTAAGCTATCTGTTTCTTTCCTTTATGATAATATCTTGACACCTATTGGGCACTCCATATTGTACGATTATTATCTAAATACTTCTTTAAATTGTAATCCACGTGCTTGTTATTAACACTTTGGTTTTTTAGGCGAACCTACAGAGTTATCGTTGGTGTGTTCAAGTTTGCTATGAGGCAATTGTTTATATTCTTCAGAACACTGTATCGATTCACTATGGTAAATATACTAAGACCAACGGGTAGATCTTTAAGGCACGTACTGTTACCTTGGATTACCAATTTTAACTTTTGCTTTAGTGCTATTTATTCTGCTATAGCTTCGTTTATTGTTTCAGTTGCAACGCAGATTACATCAATTGTTAAAGCACTTGGTAGATTCTTATTGGTTAATATACTCTCTCCAGCTGCTTCTGTCATTTCATCTATTGCTACAGCAATATTAAACCTTGTGAAACAGTTTGTGGCGGACATACTAGTACCATCTGGTAAAGCAGTAATGGATGTCTTAAAGTACTTACAATACTATAGTTTTTTTACTAGCTCATTTACTTACTATTTGTTTTAGAGAAATATTTAACACTGTCAAGGATACAAGTACCGCTGTAGCTAATATAATAAAGGATTTGCTTATAGCTATATTCAACGTTCTTCGAGATACGTGGACAGCTATAAAAAACTCTCTAGGTTGATTGTAGTGTATAAATTAATAAATGTAAAGCATCCACCATTTTGTGTTTTAGTGTTTAATCAATGGTTGCGGTACGTACCATCTACCACCATGCCCATGACCACCAAAAGGGCTAAACCCAAAAATACCTTATTTTTTTGACAGCCATGCCATTTGGCCTCTTTTGAAAAGGTTCAATGTCCACAAATTCTTGTTTAGAACTTAGAACTTGAACCAATTTCGGACGACTGTTAATAGGGTTATTCTGTTTTTTGCAGCTATTACTTAACTCTACGTATAGTTACCTTAAGTGTGTCGTTTGACAAAAATAGATGGGTTCAGCTGCAACAAGAGAACATCCAACAATAGCATCTACGCCATCTGACGTAAATGCGATAGATGGATCACCAATTAAAGTTCTTTCAAAAGAAATGTGTCGTTTCGTTTGTAAACATGTTTTACAGCTATCCAAACGCGATTTTATAAGCGTTAGATCCACTTGCAAGCACTTTTGGTCGATTTGCAGGTAAATACTAGTTATCCGTTACAAAAACGCCGTTTTTCCTTTCAAACTAGTTCACTGTTACTATAACTGCGGTAGAATAACTGTCTTTTAAATAGCTTGATTCCTATGCCTATTTCGATGAAATGTTGCATCATTGGAGAAGATGGTAACGGAAAATCTACTTTACTGAAGAGACTTGAACTTTTCGAGAAATTCAAGTTTGATCAAGTATCAGTACCTTCTGTACGTTTTCGCACCCTGTCAATACGCCTATCTTAATATCCATATGTACGTGCAAGCATTAACCCTTCTTAGGTCGTCGAACCCTTCAGTAGAATGTACAAATTCAGACATCCAAATGTCGAAGCGGTAAGTCTGTTCGATTATCTTGGCTTTAATTGACTGGGTTCTTCACTAGACAATAACTTTGGTTGACAGTGCTGGTGCAAATGAATATACAAGACTTAGGCAAGAGCTTTATAGGGACGTTGACTTCTTTGTGTTTACGTTTGACTTGTGTAATTCAAAGTCGTTCGACATGATAACTAAAAAGGTACTTGTAATATGTTCTTTTTTTCTTGGAAACTTTGATACTCAAGAACGCTTTTTAGTGGATGAAGGAGATTAACGCTTTTGGAAAGAAGCATAAGAAGACTTACGGAAAATTGCTTGTAGGGCTTAAACGTGATCTATGGGAGGACGATACAATCAGAAAGTATGTTGTTGAAGTTTTTGCTCGTATGTATTTACTTTTGAAGGCCTTCTCCGATGACTGAAGATGCTGTCTATGAACTGAGATCTATGTGGAGATCAAATGTGATTCTTGTGTCAGCAAAAACAGGTAGAAACGCAACGAATATTATTGCCAGAGCAACTGAGATATACTACAACTTGGCATGAAAAAAAAAAAGAACAAACTTGTATATTGCAATGTAGATTAACAAAAGAATACACTGTACTTAGATATTACCGTCTTCCATTGATACGAGGCCTTCACCTGTTTAACAAAATCAAAGCATCTATATCACTATGTAGACAAAGTAGCAATAGTAATGAAAGTTGTGTTAAGTTTAGCATGGTGAGCAATGAGATACCAAAAACGTTTTATTTTAAGTTTACTAGTATTTTTTTGACAGTTTGATCAATGCTTCAGTATAATAATAGCCACCATAAGACAACGAAACAGCAGGTGACGTTTTAGGGTCTGCCAAATATGCTTCAGAAGACAAAGAAGACAACATTGCGTTTGCTGCATTAATGTATGTTACTGAAAGTGTGGCGTTGACGTATCTAAGAAGTAAGTTACTAAGAAGTTTAACAGTAGTATTGAACGTATTGTACGAGAAATTACATTATCCCAAAGCACCTATTGCGGCAAATTCGAATTGGATAGGGAATGATTCTTATCAATTGATACTCCTCCCCTTAAACATCTCTTAAACAACAAGGTCAATTTTTCTTTGGTAAGCAGTAACGATCATTGAATCATTCTTGAACACTTTTGGTTGTACAGAGATTGGATTTATTTTTTTTTCTTGTTATTTACATTTTCAACTATGTTTTACATTACTTTTTTTTTCTTTGTTTTTTCTTTTCTTTTTACATAAAAATCACACTCGCGTCCGTGGTCGTTTTGAAGGCCTTCCATTATTTTCACTATATCCACTAAAAGGTACAAAAGAAGCAGACCTAACAAATCCAGATATATCCTTTTGATCCAACTGATCACTTAAAAAATTATTATCAGAGCTGCTGCCTTGTAAACTCCTTTTAACACCTTGCTTCAAAGGAGAAGTAAAAATATTATCATGACCTGATCCTAGCATATCTTGGAATATCTTAGCATCATTAGATAACTCCCATCCCCTCGACAGATCCTTACGAGGCGATAAAAATGATAAACTATCAGAACGTTTCAAAGGGGAAAATAATGAATCTTTTGTAGGTGATAGAAGCCAAGAATTACCAGATGGAGGTACACCCAATAGAGCAGAAAAAGACATCTCTCCAAGTATAGGTAATTCAGCAGCAGTGGAAGCATCAGATTTTATAATTTCATTCGCGTCAGGTTTAGGTAATGGACCTAGAAAAAAGGAACTCGTCAGAAGTTAATAAAAAGAGCTCCGAACTTACTTTGTCTCTTTTCCTTCGGCGAGACTTGAACAGGTTCATACGAGTCTAATGGTAGTGCACAGTGAGCATCCTGTGAGATTTCAGGTAGAGGCAACGGAAGAGAAACATCACCCATCTATACAGAGTAAGAAAGCGGTGAAGGCTTCTAAAAACTGAAAAAAAAAAAGTACCAAGAACTCAGAGTCTTTGCGGATGGCATCACGAGCCACGTTATCATAGAATAATTTACAAATAGGTGGATAACCAAGCTGATGATACACTTGTAGCATTGTAGTATTATTATCATCAACAGTCCATCCATGATGATCAGTTGGCTTCCAAGGATAAATACGAATTTTTTGACCTTCTAATTCAAAGTTAACTCAAAGATCTACCTTCAAAAAAAGATGCTTACTAGCTCCTAGAATAGGCCACTTCTTGTGTAAATGAAAGGCTAGCTTTGCTATAGTCTTATTTGGTTTTATACTCATCCTAACGTACAATAAGCGCCAACCACAAACATAAACTCCTCGAAGACTTTTCTTCTTTTCAAAAAAAAAACGTGCAAACAAAACGTGTTTTACAACCGTCACCCCAAAAAAAAAACCAAAACAAATCACGACGTACTGTAATCGTGGGTTCCAACCAGCGCTAGATAACATTGTTCCAACATCATCAGTCATTGGCAACAAGTGTATTGTGATTTTATTTGGTGTTGGAAATCTTTGATTTTTAAGCATATCAAGTTCTTTGCGATGACTAAAAATCGCGTGTGAGCGTAATCGTAGGGAAAATCACAGAAAAAAAATAAAAAAAGAACGTACGAAAGAATCCGCTCTCTCAAAGTCCTAGCAAACTCTGTGCATGCTGCGCCACGCTCATCAAGATTCTGGTTATATCGCATCTCTCCATAGCAAATAAGAGCGTTTATAGCGGCAATTGGAACCTAAAATAAAATTATTATTAAAAAAGGAACTGAAAACACGTTAATTTCGCATACAAACGCTCTGGCGCGCTGTAAACTCACCTTTATATCCCACGTAAAATCAATTAGATTTAGTAGATGTGCAATTCGACTCATTTGACGATAATAGTAGCTTCTTACCTTTATACAAGCGGTTAGGTAGTTTTAGAATATATTTACGTACTTGGTTTACAGGTCTACCAACTTTCTCAGCAATTTTGTGCCAATTACACTGTTGAAGGGTGTTTTGTTTGTTTTGAGCTGTATGAGCCATTAATCCTTCTATAACCGCCTATTTTACAAAAATTTATACAATTGTACACAAAGCGGATAAAAAGCGACGTTCACGTACTCTGTGTTCTCCATAACACCACTTCTTACTGCTAGAGCGTTTTGGAGAGTTTATTGTTGGGCTGGGTAAAGCAACACTATTTGACCACTCAGGTTGCATCACAAGCATTACTTTGCCTATACTCTCTTTATCCCGCGCAACGGTAGTGTGAAATACTGCCGCCAATTTCTAGAAAAAGTATTCTATGAGAGTGAATAGTGGCGCACAGCTCCGTTGCTGGTGTTGTAGTAAAACGCGCGAAATATCACCTCAGGCTTAACGATAACCTGAGTTAAGTGCGAGAAACGAATATTTTGATGACGTAAGCGAATGACTCTTCGATTCGCTTTGATTCTTGCTTTATGCACTTGTTTCGCGTTTTCAGCGTCTACAAATAACCTGTACGAGGCTAATGACGAAAAATACAACTTCGACCTCACTAGAGTAACTGTCGCAGACGTGCGTCGCTTCGTGTGTAATTTAACCGAATGTTTACTGTCGATTTAGTGGGAAGGCTCAATTCGTGACGTTGTTCAAACAGAGACTGAATTTGAGCGCCTCGATCTTATTTTGAAGGTTAAGATTAATTTTAAATTACATGTGACTAAATGTTGTCTTAGGATAAACCAGTACAATGTTACATACCTGTCGCGACTAAGGAAGCAGACAAAACCAATGTAAGCTGTCGCAAAATAAAATAACGCCTGAAACTAATCATACCGAAGGAAGACACAGATGTAAAACACAACACCACATTCTACCTCGATAAAATGACAAATTGTGTCTATTCAGTACGTTTTCAACCAACTTTTTTAAAAGCATCAATAGTTATTCTACACGCTAAACTCGTCTTCAGTGGGAAGGATGGTGGTCTTACGAGTTTTGCTGGGGTAAACACGTCATGCAATTTCATCAAGAAGAGGATAAGGCCAGAGGCGATACGTTTTACCTAGGTACATCAATCTAGAGCGTTTGACGCATTTTTGAACACGTATTGTCGTCAGAAAAGTAACAAGTTTGTAAGGCTTTGGAAACACTTCAACAGAGGTTGTAGAGACTAAAAAGTATGTATCTGTAACCTACCGTAACGGTACACTATGTGAACTGTCTAATACGGAGCGTCAGATTGAATTAAGGTGAGAACTTAACAGATTACTTTTGAAGAAAAAAAAGAAGAAAGTTTTCTTTAACTTTTTTTAAGGTTTTCCTGTGCTTCTGATGGGTTTGTGTCAATAAGGTAAGTTGTTGATAATTAGTTTGTAACTGATTCGTATTATAGAGAACTGAGAGAACCAGAAACATGTCACTATGTCATGGATATTTTAACGCCATACATTTGCAAGCACCCAAAATATAGATTGAAGGTATGATTTTTGGTTTTTTTCGTTTACTACTTTCGTAAGACGCTTATATCCCATAGAAAGTTGTTACAAAGAATATTAAGTGTTATGAGATTATACCCAATCCTGAAGTTGCGGTATCAGAGCGCGAACAGCCGCGTTTCAAAGACGAACCGGTTGTAACGGTAATTGGTTTTTTTCTCTGAAAAAAAAGTAGAATTTCTAAACAAGCATAGGCACATTTTGAGCCTGTAGGGACTGCTCATGTTTCAGGTGGTGAGGGTTCTAATACTCATTTCACAGCAGGTATAGTTTAAATATACATACACCACTAATGAAGCGTATAAGGTGACTTCCTTCAAGTTCGTCAGTCAGATAACCCAAACGGAAAATGGAAAAGTTTAATACAGGTAACACTTTTTTTAGACAATGACTCTTCATCTAGTATGTCGCTATTCGATATCTTGTTAATTTTTTATATCTAGTTTGATATTACAGATATGTTGTACCTTAGAATCAAGTCAGCCACATTGGTGTTACTACCACACAAAGGTACGAATTTAATTTTTCTTCTGCTGGGTTTTGTTGTGTTCTGTTCTCTTACCTTGATAGTGAATGAGAAATTCAATAAGGATCCCAATGCATTGCTTAGTGTAAAGGTTATACCCTCTTCATGGAGTGAATCAGACGTCACATGGCTTAGTAGACCTGTACGACAGAAATACGAAAAAACTTATTCTCATTCTATTTAAAGAAAAAAGGAGTACAAGTCGCCATTTATAGACCTGCTCAAGAACAACCAATGCGTTTAGATGTGACATCATCATTATTATCTGAAATTATACGTACTGAAGAAGATGCAGAAACAAAAGCTTTGTTTTCAATATCAATAGCAACAGCGCCAACCACTGGTAAATATATTTTTGTTTTTTACATATTTTTTATTTCTATTCTCACGTGTTCATAGTTCATCAGGGTCTAGTTAAATTTTGTTCTCGAGATTCTCATTACCGCCACTGTGTACCTAAATTAGAAGTTGAGTATTGGGATGATGACTATGTCAATCCTGTTGATGAAGAAGGTGAAGAAACATCGCCAGACGATGTAGTAACGTCAACAGATGAAACATCGCTAGACGACGCAGTAACATCAACAGATGAAACATCGCCAGACGATGTAGTAGCAGCAACAGATGAAACATCGCCAGACGACGCAGTAACATCAACAGATGAAGAAGTATAAATTTTTTTTGTTCATACTTTTGTAAATAAACTTTTAGATCTACTATAGATTGCATGAGCACATGTCGACTTTCATTTAAAACTGGGACATTGTTTGGACAAGAGCATAAAATTATGAGGTTTCCAGGCCTACAATCTCTTTTTCCCTTTTGTTACGCTAAGAAATGGTACGTAATCAGCTGTTTTACAGACTTAGCCGACCAAATCGTCCCTCAGAAAACTCATAATTTTATGCTCTTGTCCAAACTTTTCTTTTTAGGCTGCATTTGCTTTGTAGTTATCTGTGGGCGTAAGGTATTCATTACAAAAGTTCTTAGCCCAAACGACCTCAGTTTTAAATGAATGTTTTGCATGTAAAACAAATCAGCATTGATTTCTAATTATAGCTCACATATCAATACCAGCAATGCTCAAAACGTGTGCAATAAGAGCCTATGTAGGGTTCCGGGATAGGTTTCTGCGAATCTTGACTTTTGCGAAAATATCACGCAAAGCTGAACCAGATTTTGTTGTGTTTGACCGGACAGTTGTGTTTTCAGAGTTTAAGAAACACAATTGTGTTGTATGTATATTAGGGCGTAGTTTGGTGCTTGCTTACAAATGCTGGAGGCATTTCTAACTAAAAAAAGAATCCCACAATTTTTTTATTGTTGAAAAGATGGTAGATTTAAGTTGCAGCTCAGTTTGTGTCTGTCAGATCCATTAGTATATCTTACTATTTTCGAATTATAAAGTGGTGCTAGTCATCACATGGATCTTTTTGTTTTTCTATGTACAACAAACAAACTCACAATAAAAAATCGTTACTAGTCATAATATTATCTAAATGCGTCGCTTTTGGTATTGCTGTAGCAGAAAACGTGAGAACACCTTTCATCGCACGTGATTAAATATTAAGTCATGCTCATTCGAATAAACCAGTACTGTATCCTACAGTATAGCATGAATAAGCTGTATTTTTATTGTTTGGCTTTAATGGCCTTGGCGGCTGTCGGTTTTGCTTTCGATATATCGAAACAGCTCGATTTCGTTCAAACTCAAGCCGAAACGACGTGGAAGGTATGTTTAGACTTAAATTATCTTTTTTGTCGTTTTTTACACTGTAATAAGGGCCTACCTTCGTTAACGCGGTATCCCGATGCGACTGAGCCTGTTGGAGATGACTGGCAATGGCACTATGTCAGCGGTAATGTCACATGAATATTGCTTGTAACTTTCTGACGCATGTCTTTTAGCGGGAGGCTGGACATGCGGTTTCTATGCTTCAATGCTTTGGAAGCTTTCAGAAGTATACAAAAACAGCGCGTGGTCTAGTAGAGCAGCTTCACTCATAGAAGGAATAAGAAAAATAGAAAATGACACGGGAACACATGGTAACTTTTTATTGCCCTAGAAATTGACTTACTTATTTCTCTGTTTTAAGACGTTGGGTTTATGGTCTTTTACACATTTGGGTAAGTGCGATAGAGTACTATGTTAGAAATATAATTAGTGTGTAGTCATGGGTACCTCTTGACTCAAAACGAGGATTATAAGAAGGTAACCTTGACAGCAGCAAAGTCATTGTCAACTAGATACAATAAAGTTGTTGGATGTATTGAATCATGGAATGCACCTAAAGGTAGATATCACGTGACTTTTTACCAACAAGGTTTTTCACACGTTTATTAAAGGTCACTTTTATGTTATCATCGATAATATGATGAACTTGGAGCTTCTTTGGTGGGCAGCAGCTAATGGTACTTTTTTGAACAATAAAAAACACTAATGTACTGTTTATAAGGTGGTGAGTCTGTATTTCATGACATGGCAGTCAGTCATGCTGATAATATGATACGTGATTGTATTAAACCAGATGGATCTTCATATCACCTCGTCGATTATGATCCAGATACAGGAAAAGTCATCAAAAAGTCCAATACACCTCAAGGCATGCGATACTATTATTTTCTTCAAAAATTCTGACTTGTTTTTTGTAGGCAAGACCGGAGGTGTATGGGCTCGTGGTGAAGGTAAGACAGTTTAGATATATTTCAACTAATATAAACTAAAGCTTGGGCCATTTATGGATTTACAATTGCATACAAATACACGAAATTCGAACGTTATCTCGATACTGCTATCAAATGTGCAAACTACTTTATCTCACATCTTCCACCTGATCATGTTCCATACTGGGATTTCTTCGCTCCTCATAACGAATCACGTGATTCATCTGCTGCCGCGATAGCTGCTTCAGGATTAATAGATCTCTCACAGTACGTTCAATACCGCTATTAATATTCTTAGTAACTTACTTCTTAGATACGTCAACGCCACACTTTCAGCAACATACATGAATGCAGCAAACGCAATGTTGTCTTCTTTGTCTTCTGAAGCATATTTGGCAGACCCTAAAACGTCACCTGCTGTTCTTCTACATGCTACAGGATCTTATCCATCCAATAGCGATATTGATGTTTCGTTGTCTTATGGTGGCTATTATTATACTGAAGCATTGATCAAACTGTCAAAAAAATAATGTGCTATTGATACCACATTAACTAGATTCTGTTTTTTAGCATCAAGTGCAAATCCAACTGCTAGGTGTACCAAATAAAAAACATTACTCGTTCTCAACACGTGATTATTAAAACCGAATCACCAAAAAAGCAAGTATTACTCCTTTGTCACAACTAAATTTTAAGATTCCGCTTGAAAATCAAACACGTGACATGGAGTTCTCTACATTTTTAAGAAATGAACTGCGTACTGGATAAAAAAGAATAATGGAGGTGGTTTAATTTAATATTGAGTATTGAGTGTTTATAAAGCAAAAAAAGACAGTTTATTAATTTTGAAGCATTCTTCGCCATTTGCTTGTGACCTTTTATTCGCTGAAATATTCCTGTATCCAGGAGCCAATAATCTTATCTTCTTGAATTCTTTTTGATTGTAAGTAAACAAAAGGGGATGAATCTTAAAAAGAAGTTTTGACAACATGCGTACCTAGCTTCTGTTACATAAATAGGATCATTTGGGTTTGGACCACGTAGATCCAAGTGGTGACCAGCCTCAGGTATCATTATAGATATAAGAGTAGGAGATAAATCTTCCAAAACCCCTTGAGTATGTAGAGGGTCAAGCATGCCATTAGAGAAGATAATATGACTTGTGCTTTTCAAAACATCAAATCCACCAACTTTATAAATAAACAAGTTAAAACCGGATGGTTGGAATTGGTTCTCGAAATTTCTTGTCGGTGAACGCTAACATACACTGTATAAGAGGCCATTCAGGTACTAGAGTGACACCATAAAGTTTCATACAATTATCTACATCAAGAGATGCATTCCAAGGAGTCAAAGGGAACATTCCTCTAAAAGGAAACATCAGAAAAAACAAGTTAACAGATATTATTTAAATGTTTTTTGGAGTACCGATATCCGTGAGGTAGGTACACTTCTGTACACGCAAGGTAAGGCCATGCAACGTTTTTAAATATTCCAGGAACATCACTACGTCGAATTAGGTCTTGGGTAAGTCAAGATAAACGAAAATGAAAACTATTCTCAAATCTAGCTGTTAGCTCTTCTATTGTATACTCACTTGATAGGGTCGTAGCATGTTTTATCTCCAGTGGTATTATATATCGTGCCTAGACCATCACCTAATCCATCGAACTATTGACAGAGGTGTAAGTTGCTTAAGGTTGTTGAAATATTTCCTGGATACAAAAATAGTTGTTTTTCTCTGCTTACAGGGAAGTCGTATTTTGATATTCTGTTACATGTAACATTTACAGGCCATGCTGGTAATTGAACACCACCATAATCAGTAGCGTAAGGGTAATCAAGTTCTGCTTGTAGAGCAAGACCTTCCATTGCCCATGTATAAACCTGGAAAACAACAATAAGAACAGTACATTGTTGGTTTTTTTTCGCGTTGATTCTTGTTTTTTCGTGTTAACCATCCTCTCACAAACTGCACGGAAGAAACACTCTTAAAATTTCTATAGAAAACGCTTGAAAGTCTACGCTGTGGGTACCTCGAGCGCAGCTTCTTCTGTTGGTAATGGATTACATAGTTTCATTGTTTTTTGTATAGCTAAGCGACCTTCTGGTGTTTTTGTATTTGTTATCAGTGTTGTTAACGCTGTAAATATATTTATTTCGCATCCGCCTAGAGCCTCTTCATATGTTTTTGTACATGCATCAGCGAAAGCAAACGGTGTAACGTCTAACAAGCAGTTTGAGAACAACAGTTCTTGGTGAAAGATGTACCTGTTCCTGCGAATGCAAAAGGCGCAGAAGCGGCCAATCCACCAAGGCTGAGTTGAGGATATTTGATCCTGTTTGAATAAAACTGTTAGGACCAGAGGTTGTTATGGAAATAACAGTAAAATAAATTTTGAATGAAACTGTATGTACCTGAACCAAGTTGTTAACATGCCTCCGTATGAACCACCAAAAAGTATGACCGGGCAATTAGAAGCGCCCTCGATAGTATTTTTTAAGTTGGTTATAAGAACAGCGTAATCGGCAAGTGCTTGATCTAAACAAGACATTGTCAACAAAAAAAAGTTCAAGACACAGTTTTCAAAAGCAATAGTGGTTCACTCTCATTGTGCAATATTTCGAGCGCAAGTCGAGTGATTCAGGGCACGTTTATACCAGTGAAGGATGCTCTGGTATTGCAAAAAAGCACATGCCTACTGATAAATAGCCAATATTTCCACGTGCGAACGACTCGTTACCAAAAGGTAAACTCTCTCCAAAGTATCTATGCTCAGCAAAAACCAAGAGTCCTCCATACTTTGGCGCTAGAATCTTGAGAAAAAAATTGTAAGTAAAGCACAAGAAGTGATGACATTTGAGGCAAGTGTTGATTATAAAAGCAAAGTTCGTTATCCTTTTTCAACTAATGTTCACGTGCCTGGGTAAATAAACCACTGCCGCTGTAATAGTCAGTAACGGGAGATTCATTTCCTGTGTAAAAGAATATAGGACCTTTACAACCTTTTGGGTACGCTAGAATAATATAATTAGGAAGTAGACAAGCGTCACAACATACTTTTAGTTCCCCAGAATGCGTCTGCTACTAGATATCGCTGTTTGTATGTTTCTTTCAGTTCTTGGTTGAAATGATCTTTATAGCGATGAGCGAGTAAGTTATTCAGTGTTTAGTGTACCTATGGGTTGGGTAAAGTAGTATGTTTTATAAGGCGGTGCGGGAGAGCAAAGCGCTATCGAGACGAAGCATAAAACGAGAGCGAGTATGTGCATAGTGCCTCCAGTGTTTAAAAGTTGCTGCGCACGTGCCTTTTTGACTACGACTGACCGTTTGCTCTAGCATAGGCGCCTTGATACTTGCAATCGTTAACGCTTTATCTGGATTACTTTTAATAACACACAACAATACAGTAAGACAAAAAGACTACTACCCAGCGCAGATATGACTTTACGTTTAGCCGAAAGTTCGCTCTTTTTTTGATTTACCACTAGTTCCCAAATGTGCCGAAAAATCGAACGGTTGATCTATTACTAACCAAAATTGAGTGTGACTGTGAACGTATACATGAACTGGCCTAAAAACTTCAGTAGTGGGCGAACTTATGACCGGCTCATAATAAGATTGATAAAATCCCTCAAAAAGAACTGTAGCACATTTTTTACCTGTATCATTTCTCAAATACGACTTACTAATGTTACAAACTGGGTGGGTTGTTACACCTTTCTAACTTGCAAAATTACTACAAAGAACAAACCAGAAAAAAGTATCACCGAAAACTCGCACATTTTTAGCCGAGACGCTTCATTTTCTACAACCACCAACAAGAAACAAATCAAAGAAACAATATGTCAACAACTAAAGCTACAGTATGTGTTACAGGAGCCACAGGTACCTTTACAAATTGGAATACGTTGTGACATTGTGAAGGGTTCATTGCTTCATGGGTAATCAAGCAACTTCTTGAGAAGGGCTACAAGGTTAAAGGATCATGCAGAGACCCTACAAACCAACGTAAAGTCAAGCATCTAAAAGAAATGAAAGGAGGAGAGCTTGAGCTATTTAAAGCTGACTTACTTACTCCTGGAGCTTTTGACGATGCCATACAAGGTAATCAATGATAAAGAGCGAGTCTGTTAGCTTATTCTCGGCGTAGGATGTGACTATGTTATTCATATGGCTTCACCATTGACCATAGATGTGAAAGATCCTCAGAAAGAGCTTGTCGTACGTCAATTAGAAAAGTATTATCGGTGGTTATGTCTAAAACCGCGAAGGACCCAGCTGTGAATGGTACACTCAATGTGATGAAAGCAGTTAGCCTCGCTAAAACTGTCAAGAGAGTTGTTCTAACATCCTCAATGGCACGTGATATTATTACATTTAGTGAAACTAATGTTTGTCTTCAGGCTGCCATTACAGATGAGCCAATTAAGAAATACACAGAAGCAGACTGGAATACAAAGGTATGTGAATTTTTGCCGCATTCGTTTTGAAGCGTTACTGATTCCTTTAGTCCTCACTTACAAGAAACCCGTATTACCTCAGCAAAGTTGAAGCTGAGAGAGCTGCTTGGAGGTATTCTCAGGACAACGATATTGATTTAGTTGTTATAAATGTACGCCTTGTAAAATTGTTTTTTCAGTCTCTTAGATAACACTTTTTGTAGCCTTTTTTCGTTATTGGTCCTGCGCTTAACACCTCTTTGAATGAGAGTAATAAGCTGTTTGGAAATATCATGACTGGTAGAATGCCAGCAATCCTGCACATAGGCACGTGTTTGTCAACGTTCTCAATTGGTTTGTTTCATTAAGCTCATAACGGAGTAGGATGGGGACTAGTAGATGTTAGAGATGTCGCAAAGGCTCATATCCTTGCAATGGAGAAAAAAGATGCTAATGGTAGATACTTGACTTGCAATGAAACTGTTGCAATGAAAGATGTACGTCAACACTTGCATTGTTGTTGGAATTGCTTTGGCTTATTATATACTCCCAGATCGTTCAGCTTTTCAAGGCCAATTATCCACAGTTCAAGAAGCTTCCATCTATGAACTTAGACTGTAAAGTTGGTGCTTCGTTCACTAAGTTCATGGCTAAGTTTGAAAAGAAAGGAATGAGAGATTACCTCGAAACTAATGTTGGTGAGTGTTGCTTAGCCTGGTCAAATAAACATAACTTAACACCTTTCTCAAGGCAAATTTCCAGAGTACGATAATAGCAAAGTCAAGCGTCTTGGCTTGGAGTTCAGGGAAATTAATGAAACCCTTCTTGGTATGTATGTGCTTCAAGCTTTTAATAATGCTGTGTAGATACTGTAGCCGATTTGATAAGCCACGGGCACATCAGTGCAAGCAGTTCAAAAAAGAAAAAATGAAGCAATACCTAAGACTAAAAATCAAGTTCAGAATCTATTGTTAGTAACCTTCTTTTGGGAATAAACAAACTACTTTTGCTATTCGGTTTCATTGCACTAATTTAGTAAGTTACTGTTTCTATCGTGTACAATTATAATTCGATTGGTCTGACAGTGCTGTGTATACCACTTGTTAGAGCTTTCGGCAATGAAATGTTTTCTACAAGTCCTTGTATAGTCACGTGAATGATATTTTGATGTAGCCTTCAATGTAACATACTGACATTATTCCAACTGTACTTTCTTGCCATCAACATAATAACACTCCTCCTTTAACCCGCCTAGGTAGTGCCAACTCTTGTATTCTGCATGATATTGACCATCAATATAACTACATTGCTCTTTTAAACTACCGTCTTGACGCCACTGCTTGTACTCTCCATGATAGCGACCATTTACATAGCTACATTCTATATGTAATAACCCATTATTATGCCAACGCATACAACTGCCGTGACATTTGCCTGAAACGTAATTACACTGCATGGACAATTGACCATTGAAATACCACTCCTTATGCTCTCCAATACGCTTACCCATGATATAATTACATTGTTGTTTTAACTGGCCGTTGACATGCCACGTTTTGTATTCACCTTCATACTTGCCTTTGATAAAATTACATAACTTTACCAGGTGGTTGCACTCCCATTCTTTGTACTCTCCTTCAAGTACACTATTTGCATAATTGCACTCTCTCCACAATTTACCTTTATACCAACGCTTCCGTACTCCATGTTTCCTACCATGTTTCCAGTACTGTTGAAGAGTTAAGCTTCCATCTTTCCTAGTTTGCCATTTCCCGTGTTTTTTAAGCTCACCATCATACCTTGTTATCATTGCAGCATATCTTGATAGAAGGGGCCATTGTACATACGCTTTAATGTCTAAATCTATTATATCTAGCTGAATCTCTACAGGAAGGCTTAATAGATAACATTGCTCCGATTGTGAGGTCATTGTAGGGATACTGTTTTTCACGTAAGCTTTCTACTAAAATTCCATAAAAAAACCACTGAAATCGGGTTGCGTTTGTGTTACTTAAGTGACTACAAAGATTCGTAACGAAACAGTTAATCAGGTACAGTCTCTACGGCCACCTCTAGCAGAAGGTGTTTGTAGTCAAACCATTTTCTTTACCAGAATTAGCTCATTTTGGAATTCATTTTTGTTGATTTTGTGAACAAACGCTCTTTATTTTAACATTGGGGATATATTTAAAGATTTAATTGTAATGACTAACTTGGTAATAAAAACATAGAAAAATACAAGAAAGAGAAAAGGGTACAAATACCGAAAAGCTGCAGTTATGAATTGATCATGTGTTTCTTGTATAATCTCTCTACTGTATTAGTAAAACCATATTTTGGATTAATACCATTTGATACAAGAACACCATTATCATAAACACCAAAAAAATAACCTGAACCATTAGGATACCATGACTTGAACTCACCATCACATTTACCATTTTTTATACTGCCCATAATATTTTTTTGACCATTCCTGTACCATGAACAAAAAGAATCACTTAGCCTCCCTTCCCTTGTATTAAACTCCCAATACTTTGAACCATCTTTACGAAAAGTCCTGTAAGTGACATCATCAATACTTCCATTAATAGAGGTACAAAGAAGAGAGCAAGTCGTTCCATTTGAAATTTCTCTTGTATTTTTTGGACGACGACTTAATTTGTTCTTGATTGGATAGTACTCCTTGTATTCTATTAAGTGTCCGTTGTTGAATGTAGCTATTGAATAGTGTGTTGATGTTGTAGACAAGCCGTAGTTGTAATGTTTTGCTGAAAGGAATTTACCATGTTTGTTCATTTTATCATCAAAACGAGTTGTTACAGCTGTTTTTCTGCATAGTAGCGGCCATTTTATGTAGGATTCAATATCAACGTCTTTTATTGCCAACTGGAGCTCTATAGGTAAATCAAGAAGGTGTTTATGTTTAATTTCCGTTATATTTGTGTCCATGGTTTATTTTCAGCTAAGACCTTCGAGAAAAAAAAAAGTCAATAATAATCTATTGTTTAAGCCTCCTAGAAGATTGTGATACGCGGAAGGTTTCATGTGACTGCTTTAGATTACCACCTTATGTATGCCTGTTGACCAATTGTCTTTTTAAATGACTTTGGTACAGTTAGGCAAAGCGTTTGATAAGGCTGAGGAGTAGTAAACACTATACAATGCTACTTTGGCAAGTGTAGTGCATCACACTATTTTGTCGCTTAACCGTTTTTAGCTAGTGCATTGATTAATTTTGTTTTCAAGCTTGTTTTGTCGTTCCAGGTACGAAAGGAGGTAAAACAGTTCACATAAATCAATTTTATTTGA
The DNA here is from genome assembly GCA_038496445.1 of Trichosphaerium sp. ATCC 40318. NCBI lineage: Eukaryota > Discosea > Flabellinia > Trichosidae > Trichosphaerium > Trichosphaerium sp. ATCC 40318. Next base: position 162,146 of record JALMLS010000538.1, read on the forward strand.
CATCTACAATTGTTTGTACTTTTTTACGATCTACTGTTGTTCTTGTAGACTCCTTGCAACTTGTTCCATTTTCTTCATGGCTCTTATCAAATTACCACCTAATATTTTTATAATATCTTCCTTTGAATATCCTTTTTTTAATAGGGCCTCAAACAAGAAAGGATAACGTGATACATCCTTCAACCTGCGAAAAAATTCATGAGTTTTAAGAAAAAAGAAAGAAAAGTTTTTGAGGTTGTTTGTGTATGACGCACCCTGTAGGTAAGCTTGTACTTGGTGTGCCATCGTAGTCGCCACCAATGCCAATGTGATCTGGTCCAATAAGATTCTTAATATGATCAATATGCTTTACAACGTCATCAATTGTTGCTGTTCCATTTGCTACCAAAAACGAGCTTACAAAGGTAACCTAATAGTGATTTTAACATAAATAAAACGATTGAGAACGTACCATCACTAGACCACCATTTTCTGGCAGTAATTTTAGAACATCATCAGGTACATTACGAGGATTATTGTTGACAGCCTTTGCTAAAAAAAAGTTAGAACAGCTGGAGAAAAGTGGACATTGATGTCAAGGCAATTGCTCATAAAAACGAGAATCTTAATACGCTATCAGTTATGTAGTTAAACCTAAAGCTTGAACAGAAACATTTTCAAGTTTTGATAGTTTATGGCCAACATTAAAGGAGAACAAAGTCCGAAACCAAAAGAAAGAAAGAAAAAAAGATGTAAACTAGGTACCTGAACTGTGGCTAAAAATAACTGGCGCTGCAGTAACGTTAAGTGCATCACGCATTGTTTGGGGTGCGACATGACTAAGCTACAGTTAGATACGACTATTTTGCTAGAAACACTACACCTCAAGTCAACAAACATGCCCATCTTGTTCATTTCTCGCACAACTTGTTCTCCGAATGTAGTCAAACCAATTACATTTGGATAATCATCTTCAAAATTATTTGCAGCTTGAGCCCAGAATGTATTACAGTTATGTGTTAGAGTCATATATCTAACACCAGAACCATAGAAGTGACGTAGGTTATTTAAGATGGTCTCCTCATTCGTTGAATTACCAAGCTGATGTCCTCCTTCAATACCTTTCGCGATTATAGTTAGCATTGACTTTCAACTAACAACTCCCTTTCGTACCCATAAATGAAGGTAAGCGCTTTGGGAATACCCTCTCTATATCAGAGGCATTATAGGTACATTCCATAGCAGTTGGGTTAGCCTTGCATAACCCCTGAACGACGCCAATTTGCATGTCAGTTCTGTTTACAGCATGAGGTGTTCCACAAGGAATAAAAACAGACCAAAATTGAGCTCCAAGTTTACCAATATGTATACGCGGTATATCTGTCTGAAGTTGTGGTTGTGATACCTAAAATAAACGATTTAAATTGAAACGTTTTTACGACACAACGTAGTGTAATCGAGTCAACAAAAACGTAAAACATTTGAACATTGTTTTTTGGATTTTTTTTCCATATTTGGAAGTCTCCAAAAAAACTTATCCCACGTACTGCAAAATTCATTTTAGATATGTTATCCTTAACATGCTTATAGTATTGCCATGGGATATCATTATGACCATCAATTAGAGGATGCTCTGACTAACAAAAACGTCAAAAAATGGAAACAACAAAAAAAACTGTATTGAGATCGGAGGTTGTATTGAGAGTTCCAAATGCACTCACCATGATTTTCTGAGCTTGTTGAAAGAAAGTAGGCTTCGTCGGAGCTTTCGGCCGATAAAAAACAACAACACTTACTAAGTAAGCAACGGCTATTGCAATTCGTTAACAATAGAGTACATAGGCGGTTGAAATGTGTTTTTGTTCCCATTTGTTGATCGTTTATGGTTTAAGACGTTGCAAACCACGCTTAACGATGTGTTATTGCGTATTTCGCGTACCTGCAAGTACAACAACGCCAATTGCTACGCCTAATAATATTTTTCTCGTTGGACTATGCCTACGGTTAAAGTGCTCACGCGACTTTGGTAAAAGAGGTTGCATAGTCGTTTTCTTTTCGTTTTTTCACAACTTTCGAATATTATCGCCGACTTAACACTCATTTTTGTTTAAGTCCAATTTCGATTGACCATTAACGTTATATGACGTCTACTCGTTCACTCTGCAACGTTACAAGTCAGTTTTTGCTTTCAGGTCGCCAAATCTATCTAACTATAAGCGATACATTGTTTTCGTTACACACGTGCGTACCTACCTTATTTCACGTGCGCTCTCTGTGCGGTAATTATCTCTACAATACGGGTTAGGCAACTACATCTAGTCTGTTTAATTATTTATTAATAAGTGGTTGTTCGCGAAAGTTAAAGCCAAACAAAAAAATTTCAAAAAAAGGATGAAAAGCTTTATTAAATGAGCAAGGTCGATTAGATTGTTCTACAAGAGAAAGAAAGCAGAAAAGAACAATAGTGCGATACTAGCAATGATAGTAACAGAACCAGATCCAGAACCAGATCCTCCACTTGGAGCTTCAGTCGGTGCGACAGTTGGGTCAGGAGTAGGCTCCGAGGGACCAGACGTGACGGGACCGGCAGCAGTTGGACTACTTTCTTCAACAGAAACTTCAATGCGTGGTAGAACGTTTGTAACAGCTGTCAGCATCTGATAGTTTCCAGGTCCAGTAATATTCACTAACGTTTCAATTAGCAACCCATACTCAAAGGATTGAAATAACCAAAAGCTGGAAGAAAAAAAATGTCGTACTAATGGCAGCAGATAGTGGTTTCAAGAAGAAAGGTGTGTCCGGGTTTCTATCAGGGTTTGGCTCAATGGTTATTACAGCCATGTAGTCCTCACACAAACTATCAAAAAAATTAGTCGCTGATTCGTTGATTATCAAACACAAAATAAGAAAAAGGAAAAAATCACGTGATTTTTTTTTGTTTTTTTTTTTTCTCGTACTCCTTAGTTACAGTCATTACGTAATCTTGACCTGGGTACATAGGCGCCGAATCTGGGCCAGCGTATGGGCCAGCACCATCAGAATCAGGGCCTGCAGGATCAGTAAAAGTACCAGTAGACATTGGCATTGGGTTCTGTGGATCACTGATATCTACTACCCAACCTTCGTATTGCCATCCAGTTGGAGGTGTTGGTAGATTTAATGATGCGCTAGGGCCGGTGGCATTAAAGAACCATATACCATTGCATTCATCTGTAGTATCATTTCCTGATGTAGGCGTAGCTAAGAAAAAAGTACCAGCGAGATCGGCAAAAGGATCAGCACCTAAGAAAAAAGGTTAATGAAGGCTTAGTGATTAAAACGGCTGGTTTCGAAACAAAAGTCCGGACGGATAATTTAGATAGTTATTTGTAAAAATAGGCTTTCTTTCTAGCGGAGAAAGTACCCCATATGCTGTCTGCAGATAGTATCGTCTTTTGTTCAGAAAATACACCTGATACTACTTTTGAAGTGCTTGGAGTGGTAGGCATTGTACCCTGTTCCTCAATTGTGATACTAGTAAATTAGTAAGTAATTACAATCAAAGAAGGTTTTTGAAGTTTGTTGGATTGAGGTACTATGAGGGTCACGTACAAGAACTCTGTATTGTCTGGTATCATTGTGGCGCCTTGGAAATTAAAATCAAACGTTACTGACATCGGCGTATCCGCAGTAATATTGAGCTGACCAACAGCAACTGTTATACCCACGTTTGCCCAACCGAAGTATACTTCATTGTCGGCGAGAGCGCCCAGACGTGTTATGAATGATAACTCAACGCTTAGGCAATAAGCGCTAGCAATAATGGCCAAGGAGATTAGTATTATCTTCATTTCTTTTCTTTACTGCGGAGAAGGTGTTCCCAAGTGAAATGAAGTGTAAATTTTTGTACATTTTGAAAAACAAGACAACCACATAAAGGAAGAATGCGGAGATAGTCGTGTACCTCCATTTTTCTTATTTTATATATTTAGACAGCTGTTTGTTGCCGAGGTTAAAATTAAATACACGTGGGATAAAATACTTACGAAAAGTTGTTCTGGTGATTCTCATTCGACTACTACGCACGTGGGTTAGAAATAGTTCTATTGTGGTAAGTTTTTTTTTGCTTGAACGAACCCATAGTCCTTTAGGTAGAAAATACTTGCCCATTATGTAAACGGATGTTGGGAAAGATATCCAAGACTCAATTGTGGGGTAAATGTACACTGAACCCAATAGTCCCGTAACTATTGTTGGCCATCAAAAGCCAGGCTTATAGTTTGTTGCTAATTTCAAATTTTGGTTCTTGGGTTCGCCAGATTGTGGATCATTAAGCAGTAATATTACTCTTGTAACTGGTTATGATATTGTAAAAGTACTGGGAAGTTATGACAATGAGTTTTATTTTCGTAATGTACAAATGAGCCTTTTGGTTTGATTGAAGCAAAATTGTTTTGGACTTTTCTCTGGTTTAGGAATTTCCTATTTACCTCTTTGCTTTTCGTTTTCCTACAATTAAAATAAGTGCAATGCACAAACAAACTCTCCAGTCACTAACAGTTGCATGGACGGAACTTAAAATGTAAAAAGTTGAAAAAATCCATGAAATTCAAATAACAAAAAAGTCTTGGATATTTCACATCAAATTGCACTTCGTGTTGAATTTCATTTGTTCTTCAATGAGTACTAATAACCCAGGAGTATAGATATACAGTATTTTTAAAAAACTTGATCCACAGTATTGCATACAAACCAAACAAAAAAAAAAAGTTCATTTTCAAAAAAAAACGTACTTGTAGCTTTACGCCGTTTCTTAGCCATAACCTTTGCGATTGCAGGTCTATTTCTTTTTGCCATAAAGCTCTGTTGTTTATACTGCTTCTTTTGTAGTCTTGCGATTGTAATACCCTTCTCAGCTGCTTTATCCAACTTTTGGTTAAAGGCCTCTTCTTGTTCTTTCTTTTTTTGTAATTGCTGCTTCGTGAGCTTTCTCTTCTTCCTTGTTGGTAGTATTTCTGTAGCTAAACCAACAGGTACTGTCTGTACATCAACTTCAACATTATTCAGGCCACCAACGTTGTAAGCAACTTGGGTATCTTCTTTTTTACCGTAACGGTCCCAACAGTATTGAGAGCACGTATGGAACGGATTATCTATGTTCTTGCACTGCGGGCATTGTCCAACTGCAAAGAACTTTTTTAGTATTTGGTTTTTTTTATGCTCTCTAAAACCACTTGATTGTATTCACTGGCTCGTGGTGCTTCTAAAGAGAAGAAAAATGGAATTTTTTCCGACATAGGAAGGAAATTAGGTGTAAAACGTACGAATATTATTATCGCCAGGTGCGCGATCACCGTCAATGAGTGTACGTTGGAATGCTTTGATTTCTGCGTTTGCTTCACGTAGAGATTTTAACTTGATTTTTAGTTAGCTTCATACGCATATAAGACGCGTACTTCACGCTTTTGTGATATTTTCGCAATACGAAATTTTTCCTGGGCTTCTTTCTCTCCCTGTATTGCTCGTTTGCGTTTACGCCTGCTAAAACCGCTTACATAATCCCTGTTGTGGTTGTTAGGATATCATAGGAGCGATTACATTTGGTTTTACCTTCTTGATTCTTCGTTAAATTCAACTTTGCTTGTGTTCGTCTGTAATGGCTTATTGAAAGCAGAAAAGTACTTTTCATTATTGTCAACACCTTTTGAGTACTTTGTGTCGAATTGCGCTCCACGCTTTCCGCGCTTATTACTAAACTTCTTGAACATAGCCATGGTTGGTGTACGGCTACTGTAGCTAAAAAAAACAAGTAGAAAGACTGTTCGCGACTTACCCGCATGTGAGCTTTTTTCTCAGCTTTACAGGTCAAATTTCCGGCATAACTTTTTGCAAAGCTGTGCCAAAAGAACAGGCCAGGTTTCTTCTATTTCCAACGTTTGATTAGTAATGTGGGCATTTACAATGCTCTCACGTGCTACTTTTCTAGTGATTATTATTTCATTGCTAGCGCAATCAAAAGCCTCCAAGTACGCTCGGAGCCCGAGATAACGGGTCTACCCATTTACGATTTACGTTACCTAATTTGTATGTAGACGCCCTAAACATGTTTGTATACATGATCATACAGTAGAGCAATACAAACACGAACAATTTATGTATGTCACGTGATAACAATCCAAAAAAATCCCTAAAACTAATACATTACAGAGCTCCGCAACGGTATGATTTAAGAAGCCAAAAGCGCCAACAAGGTGGGCCTTACACTCAACCTTATCGTATTAAGTACATGGCTATGTGGGATGACGCATCACAGGACGACCACACTTGTAAAACGGCAGGTGCGAACACTTGAAGTCAAATCCTCTTCATTGAACATGTTTTTTTGTCAAGGTTCTACTGTTATGGTTCAAGAAGGTACCGGACTAGTCCCGTACACTTGTCAGGAAGACGATATTATGACAGCGCAGAAATCCAATTTCTTATTGGATATCCTTGTAAATGAATCCGCTATATTCTACAATGAAGCTCTAAACGTTATTCCAATATCAGGTATCCAAAAAAAAAAATTACATCTTTCTTACAATACTTTACAGGCAACTTGATGCTTCGCACTAACCCACAAACTTGCGGTAATAGGATATATTATTTAAGCATACTATACTAACACTTTGAATTTCTTAGGTGGTATTCCAATCCCTGATAGCTTCAGAAACCCAGGTGTTAGCGATGCTGACTTTGTTTTATTTGTAAGATTGTTTTTCTTTTCTTGACAAGCTAACAACTTGGCCGATAGATTCGGGCTCACCCAATCCCATGCGCTACTCAATCATGCACTCTAGCGTTTGCGTACGCTCCAAACAAACAAAAACCTTTTGTTTACTTTTTATTTCCAGAACAACTTGTGGATATGATATAAGTCCTGTTGGTGGTGCAGGGTACGCTAACTGTTTTACAACAAAAGTTGGGTGAAATCTCCCATTTCCTCCAGAAACTTGAGAGAGGATTTTTGCGTCGTTTTTACGTTCACTAATTACTATATTTAGAGGAAGAGGAAGGTAAAGTCCGATTCTAAAAAAAAAAACTTTTGTAGTTGAAAGTGTTCACGTGCTCTCTACAGGCCTTTGATAGGATTTGTAAATTTTAATCCAAAGTCTCTTTCTCTTGATGAATCACAACGCGCAGGCCAAGTAGGACTCGCTAAACATGAGATAGCGCATGCTATTGGTACTTGAAAACAGCAGTTTAAAAAAAACAGGTTTTTTTTTCTGATATTTGCTTTAGGATTTAGTAGAGATGTGTTTGAGAATAGCCAAGGGTTACAGACGTACAATACTCAAATGGATATATGGGAGCACGTTCCCGCCGATCAAATTACAAAAACGGAAACTGTGGCTTCAGGTAAACACGTGCACTATGAATAGTCTTTATTTATAAACACCGTTCTGCTTTTTTTTGGCTCAAAACTCGTTTAGGAAAGAGTACGAAGTCAGTTACTAAGATAATAACACCAACGGTTGTTTCTTTTGTAAGAGACCATTTTGATTGTCCAACGCTTGATGGTGTACGAACTGGTTTTGAACAAGAAAAGAAATATGTTTATTAATTTGTTTACAGGCTGAACTTGAGGATGGTGGAGGTTCTGGTACAGCCTTATCTCATTGGGTATGTTAAAGTGTATGTTATAATCTATAAAAATAACTCGTTCTTGTTATAGGAGAAAAGGTTATTCTTTTCAGAGTACATGACAGGAACAGCTGTGCGACTTTAGAGATTGTTTCCTAGACTGTAAAAGATTACTTATTAAATGTTCTTAGGAACGATTCCCTGTGAAATCTTTGCTTACTCTGGGTGCTCTACAAGATACAGGCTGGTATCAAGCAAAACCAGAAGCTGCAGAAACTCTTGGATGGGGCGCAGGCGCTGTACGCATAGCAATAAAATACAAACTATTAAGGCACCAAAAAGACTGACTGTCACTGTTAGGGTTGCAATTTTGCGACTGGGGATTGTGGGTTATGGGATGATCATGGTACTGGTACTGTTAATGGATTCAAGTGTACATCAAATAGCGCTTTTTCAACAACTGGAAGATGTACAGCAGATCAAATAGGATATGGACCTTGCAACATAGGACAGATATCAAACTTGCCTGAGGAATATCAACACTTTAATGATCCACAACTAGGAGGTCAGAATGATCTCGCTGATTATTGTGCTTTCTACCACCCTTCTCAGTTCTGTGCTACAGGTATGTATTTCATATAACCGATTAAAAGCCCTCAAGAACCTCCAGATTTTCGCCTTTTTTTCTGTTTGACATCTGTCAAGTCGTACTGATCGGAAGTGATGAATCTGAGACCTTTTCTCCAATTTTTTTATGCGCAATACTCACGTGTGTTTGATTAGATGATGGTAGTCGTTTTGAAATTGCAGATTCAGGACAAGCTCGGTGTGAGTCTTGTAGATGCTTTCAGAGTAGTTTGGCTTCAACTGTACTTAATATAGCTATTCCACAAAACTCTGAACCAAGGTGCTATAACATAACATGTGTGAGTAGCACACAACTCAGAGTCATGGGTAAGGACGTTCAAATGGTGTTCTAAATTAATCATTTGAATCTAGTGAACCTCGTGTGGTATGATTGTATACAAGGAGCAAACATAAAGGTAATTCAGTTTTTAAAGTGCTTTTTTTGACTTTTTTTCGTTTAGCCTTTGGGATATGGAGGTAACTTGCTTTGCGCTTCTGGTTCAATCAAAAGGCTTTGTGCCGCTCAAACAACTACTGATACGGAATGGCCTACTTTTGCGAGTATCACACCACAGTCCGGACCTCCAGAAACACGTGTCAATATAACAGGTAAAAACAAAAAAACATACTTTATCTCTTTTTTCATTTCACTCTTCAACCACAATCTATGCCTGGAGATTAGTCAAAATAATCGCAACCATGAGAGTGTTATTAATGTATTAATTGTTTAATATCTCTAACTGACGCCAAGGAACGAATTTTAACAAAACTGATATGATGGAAGTATATATCAACCACGCTCAAATGACTGATGTTGTTGTACATTCTGATACTCTATTATCAGCAACGCTACCAACTCATGACTCTTTTGTATCTGTAACACGTTTATTCGGCAATCAAAGAGATTACGTTTTCGTTAGAGATGCACAAACGCGAACAGCTTTCATAGACGATGCTTTTAAGGTAACACTTCCATCAACTCCTTTTCTTTCCTTATTAATGGCGTCTAGGTTGATATAAAGTTTGGAAAGGAATATTTTGAAGCTGTTGGTCAATGGGCACGTGATAACCCAGGTGCTTTCGCTGGTACGCTCGCAAGAGACTCAAGACTTTAAAACCAAACTTTTTTGATGTTGTTCCATTTTTTTTCTTACACGTGTTCACGTCAAGGTATTGTTATTGGTATTACTTTGCCTATAATTTTGGTAATTCTATTGATTGTATGGTGTTGTGTAAGAGCGAATAAGAGGAAGAAGGAGAAGAAAAGACGTCAAGAGGAATTAGAAGCATACAATTGAGAACTGAACAAAAAAAAACAAAAAAGAAAAACAATAAAAATCATTTCTGTTAGTGTTTGTCACATGTTGAATTACGCCACTCCACGTCAAAATCTACGCCTCAATAGACACAACACCTTTTGAGTAATTCGTCATGAACAGTCCACTTCCGTTTTGTCAAAACTCGAAAACAGAAAAGCGCTTCCATAAGCCTTGTAAACGTTTTCTAGCGGGTATACTGGCGTAGTACGCTCACCGGGTAAATAAAGCGGAAGTAAATGCCAAGCGAATGCTCAAATCGCTCAGCACTGTGTTTCAAGCTTGTCGGGTATTTCTCTAGCCAATACCAAGAAGCCCGCCTTTGCTGAAAAGGTTACCAAAATCCGAAAACCGAGAAAAAGCCCAAATCTCGTTTGGTGGACATTATACTGACCAGAATGTCAGGGAAGCGTAACCTCGTACCTAAACCGTTCAAAGTGATGCCTTTAGCAGTCCCTGAGATAGTGTCAATGGTTTTAAAAAAAGCGGCGTACGAAGATATTGCTAGAGCAACACCAGTGTGCCATATGTGGTGTGATGAAGGGCGTAGAGTGATGTACGGTAGAAGATGTTCCATTTTAAATTTTAAATTGACTGACACGCGTCAAAAGGCATTCTAGAGAGTACTACAAATCTACTGATACCATCGACGTTGATGATTTGAACGCTTTACTCAAAATGATAGAGCATCGGATAAAAACGCTTAAAGTACGACTGTCCTCGTCCCTCTTGGCCTTACGTGCCTTTAGGAACGCAAAGAAGAGTTTGCTACTGCGCTCATCAAAAAGCGGCGAGAATCACCAGAGTACGCGTCAATGGATCCGCGTACTAAATTTCAACAGTGGCTTGAGCATGCAGAGAGAAAAGAAATGGGTAAGCCCGCATGGCAAAGCCACAATTTTCATTGAAATGTTGACTTTTGTTTGTACTTCTCGATTCTAACAAAGTTTCACTAGATTATACTGATCTTAGAGGTACTGCACCAGAATTTAAAGAATGGGTCATGGATAGAGAGTTTAGAAGAGGTTCCACACACGATATGCATTGGGTGATAGACGAAATTGTAGATTCAAATTTGCCTGAAGAAACCAAACACAGTACTACATATAAGAAAATTGCGATTGTTCTTACTTTTTTTTGCAGCTATAGTAGAGGAAATCATTAATATGGGTATGACACACTACGTCAACGACTGGTAGAACAAGTAATCAGTAGGTTTTAATGGTAGTAATTGTATACAATGAAGACCAAAGCGAAAACCAAAATGGGAAAATACAATTAAAAAAATCAGTTTCTCAAAACCGTTCTCATTCGTAACATCCAAGTTTTCGAACAAAGCAATAGCAATAATAGTTAAACACCTTATTGAGGTCTTGAGTATACATCAGTCTGCGTGAATTTAAGTCATTGTTGGCTGGTTTAAGTCTATACTTGAACTTGTTGTAAAAAGTGAGATGCTGACCTCTCTTATCATTGCTCTGCTTTTCTTGGCAGGATCGACCACATGTCGCCAACCAACATATCAATCCATGAAAGGCCATCAAGTTGTTTCTTTCACTATTGATAACGAAGAACAACTAGAAATGCTACGCGCATTGGAGGAAACCAACCAAGTGCGTAAACTAATTTTCCATAAAGAAAATTACTCAACAATGTCTAATCCGTTAAGATTGACGTATGGACACGTGATTCTAATCTAGGCATCGGCCCTAACGACGTCAGGATACCATCTGTATGAGAATACGTTAAATGTTTATTAAAACGCCAAATAGGACTCTGTGGCACTTGACAAGCTACGTAGTATGGGTATAACCCCACACGTGGTTGTACAAGATGTAAACACTCTTTTGGAAAAGGAGATGGCTAGTTTTACACGCAACAGTACGAGCTAGACGCTAATGAATAGTGACCTTAACACACTTTCAGTATCTTTCGATGATAGCAAAAATGATTGGTTTACTGAGTACCACAGATATGAAGAGATCGTACAGAGGTATCAACTGTATCATAGTCATGTTCTCATCGTTTTAAGGCTTCAATTTCTTGAGGCAAAGTACCCAACTTGGGTGACGTTTGTACCATCTATAGGTCCTACTTTTGAAGGAGAAGTACGGTTTATTAGTTATTAACGTTGCTTATTATCACTAGGGTATACGTGCTTTAAAAATAAGTACTGGAGGGACTGGAAAAAACAACTTCTTGAGCAACGTAATTGAAAGAAAAAAAAATAGGTTTCTGCAGTGTCAGTTTTTTCACTATCCTTTAGGGATGTATTCACGCGCGCGAATGGATATCTCCTGCTACCATCATGTTTATCATTGAAACATTTGTACGAAAACATAAATCACGTGATAATAGACGCGCATCCTAACTTGGACGTAAAGCTAGAAAAATTAGCTGAAAATGATCCAGAAGCGATAAGTATACTTGACAAAGTAAACTTACTGTTCGTACCCGTTTTGAATGTTGACGGTGAGCTTATTTTTTTGAAATGTCACAAATTTTGCGTCTTTTTTTTTTTTGATTGGTGTTTAGGATACAAATATACTTGGGACACTAACAGAATGTGGCGTAAATCGAGGAACATAAACGTAGGTTCAACTGCAAGAGGTGTTGATTTGAACAGAAACTTTGGTGAGTAATCTATTTTTAACTACCACTTTCTTCTTGTTACTAAAGAAAATCAGATAATAACTGGGGTGGTCCTGGTAGCTCTCCTAATCCAAGTTCTGATACATACCGTGGTGCTAGTGCTGCATCTGAGCCTGAGACAAACGCGCTTGTTAACTTTTATAATGATAACGTACATCCTTGTTTCAAACTACCTTGTCTCACTAAACAAATAGCAACCCGTTTCAATGACCATTGATTGGCATAGTTACAGTCAGTACATTCTTAGACCATGGGCATGGGTACGATAAACACTTACTTTTCTATCTTAGTATTCTATAGACTAGAACACCTTCAGATTGTGAGGAAAAATGCGCTTCAGTTTCAAATGAAGTACGTACAATTTATAAAACCGATTGCGTTTTCCACAAGAGAAAATCACGTGTTGGGGAAAAAAAACGTGATACTTTGACAGCCTAGGAACTCGCCGTGATTCGCGTACTAGTTGTCAAATACTTACTGCCTTTTTTATAAGATGGCAGCAGTTATACGTGCTGAGTCTGGTAAAGTATACAACGCTGGTATTTGGTACACCCTTTTGTATCCTTCCAGTGGTACAGTACAAGACTATTGCTATGCCGAGAGTACTTCACCTTCATCTGATGCAGTTGGATACACTGTGGAGCTAAGACCAACGTCAAGCAACCCAGGTACGTATATTTTTTCTTCCATTTTGTTTTGCTCTGTTTCCTGATGTGTTGGATTAGGATTTGTTCTTCCTGCAAGCGAGATTATTCCAACGGGTGAAGAGAACTACGAAGGTTTTATTGTAGCTGCAAAGGCTGCTGCATAAATAATCAACAATAAACTTTTCTAAAACGCAATCCTTGCAAGGTTTTAGTAATGTTTATTTAAATTTAGTTACATTAGTACTTTAGTAGATCCTCACGGACTTAATATTACATATGGTTGTCTTGGTATCTTATAAACTGGACGCGTTCTGACTGTGTGAATCCAAGCTCTTTCATGAGCTTACCTGTGATATCCTGCAACCGAACTAGGAAAACACTAGTTGTTTCAAAAAATCTTGTTTTGTCCACTGCCTTTTATATGAGTATGGCGTTATCACAATCAGGTCATGTTTATTTGAGTAAAATTCGGTCCTTTTATGATACCTTTACCCTAACCAAGAGTCCCACACGTGAGGTTCATGTCCAAAAGAAAATGCTAGTCCTGACTTGATGAGAGTAAACATGATAAAGAACAATAGCAATATCAGTGGCCTCTGAGACGCTCGGAACACGTGAAATTGTGTTAGGTTTCAAGAATAATGATTTATGAGTACGTTTGTCTCTTGTTGTTCCCAAAGGAATACGTGCCCTGTTGATGCCACTGCTCCACTTATAAAACTGTTGGATTGAATTTTGAACATTTTGAACCACAAATTGTCTCGTTGAATGAATGTCTCAATCCATTGGTTGCATTGTCTCCTTGAGTAAACATGACCTGATTATGATAATGCCATACTCATATGTTAGGCGGTTACTTGAGTGATTTTTTTGAGTTGGAACACGTGTTGGAAGTGCCCCGGACCAATTCGCCCATTAAATTACGACCCATGAATAAACAATACCATTTGCGTCTAGCGTGCGCTGTGATTGCGTCAGCAGCAATACTGACGATATTTAAAGGTGATTTATTGATGTGGCGATAGCATTCTGTTTTTCGTCTGTATTACCCAATTGTCTGTATTGTTTCGTCCCCTCGTGTAAACAAGCCATCGTCATGCGATTACCATCGAATGTTCTAAACCAGCGGCCAAACGGCTACCATACTATAAATTAACATCCCTTGCCTTGCGGTTGGGCCACTCGCGGGAGAAATGAAGAATAAGACCTTGACGGCAAGAAAAAACTTATTCGTATCACGTGAGAAGAGATAAGGCGGTTCTAAATGAAGAACATTTTGGTTTTTTATAAATTGTGGCTTAATGGTTATTGCGTGTAGTCACTTAACTCAAAGTAACTACGTGCCTGTTTTAGTCTACCAGAATGTTCAAGTCTCCCGACACTATCCTATCTAAGGTATTAGAATCATTCTAATCATGAACGAAGTATCTTATAATGAGTGAATAGGAATTTACTTTACAAGATGATTGCTATCTACTACACCTTCCAGTTGAGCTTCAGCTTACAATTATCGATTTGGGCTTGTCAGTGTATTTATGTTGGCCACTTCTTTCAAAGCAAGCTGCAACTGCAATAAGGTTTGATGCTGAGTTAAAGAAGCACGGGAAATGGCAAAAAACACTCAATAACAAACTTGTAGAGCAAGAGTATTGGTATCATGGTCTACAACACGGAGAATGTACTCATTGGTACTCTACTGGGCAATTGCATAAGCAATATACTTATAGCAATGGTGAGATAGAAGGAGAACACAATGTGTGGTACAAAAGTGGTCAACTGTGCGAGCAGTGTAATTACGTCAAGGGAAACCTAGAAGGAGAACGTAAAGAATGGTATAGAAATAGTCGACTGTATAGCCAAGGGTACTTCATGCATGGCTTGCGAGAAGGAGAATACAGGATGTGGTATGGAACTGGGCAGTTGTGGTGCCAGGGTAATTACGTCAAGGAAAAAAAAGAAGGAGTACACAGGGAATGGTATAGAGATGGTGGACTGTCTAGCCGGTGTAGCTACGTTAATGGTATGACTCACGATTATTGGAAGTGGTGTAAAGATGTCCAATCAAAGGGCCAAGTTGTCAATAAAGTTTGAGGTAACGTGCGTTACAATACACCTATTCCAAAACGGATCATTTAACAGCGTATGTCCTAAAAGCTACAATAGCCTAAACTTTGTACAAATAAAGGAGATATTGGTTGTGGTAAAAATAAAACTGTCAAGTAATCAAAAAAAAAAAAAAGTTGCTACAGTCAGTGACACCGTAAACAACAACGCACATGCGTGTCTTTGTTATTTTGAATTTAATTGCTAGCGCAAGCCACAACATTTAAGTTTGTCCGAGCGCTATTTTCAAGGTTAACAAGAGGCTTGACATACACATTAATCCGACACAAAACGGTATTTTCTGTTCAAGTCTCACGTGGAAATTTAAGGTCACCTTAAAATTTAGTGTAAGACCCTGCCAGTACAGCACATACGCCAAAATAAAATGTCCAGTGGTCTGGTTAAGCTTAATATAGGCGGTAAGAAGTTTGTTACAACAGAAAAGACAATAGCTTCGCGAGGAGACAATATTTTAACAAACCTTTTGAAAAAAAAGAAGGAGGACTTGACGTTAGACGAAGAAGGCTCTATATTTATAGACAGATCTCCGGAAGATTTTGCAGTCATACTAAGATATTTAAGAACCGGTGTAGTCCATGTACCTCCTAATCTATCTAAACCTGCTCTCCGAGACGAATTTAAGTTCTTTCAAATCAAAACCGACTACTTCTTTCTTGGAGAACTCAGCGACGCGCTATGGGAGTGTACGACGTACCAGATGGCTAAAAAATGGCTTGATCAGGACGTATGGCCTGTTATGCTTAAAACAGCAACGAATCACGTGAACAGTAAGACGATAACACGTGCCGTACAAAGCCCTTACGCCTTTACTAAACCGAGTGTTGTTACTGGAAATTTCAGTCTCGACAAATGCCATGCTATGGCTCTTCCTTCACGTGATCAATTACCAAGCATACTCGCTGCAATGAAGCAATGGTTATACAGGACGCGTGGGATGGACTGTACTTTCGTATACGATCAAAAATACAGCCCTGGACGCTTCACCTTTATGTTCGATATTAGTCAGTTCTACATGAAACAAGACCCTCTATCGCTCGTTCATGATCAATCTTCACAAGCATTAAGAGTAAAGCAAACGCCTTACATCAAAGACAGAAAGGAGATCTAAATAAAGAACCACGACAAGAGCATCAGGCACCAAAGCGTTGTATAATAATAAAAAAACTCTATTCTAATATGAAAACTACACTTTGATTAAGCTCACGTGCCAGGAAACGGTTTTTTTGTCAAACAAAATTGAATTCTTGTCAACAACAAGCTGCGAAATACTAAGATAAAAAGTACAAAAACAACAGCGCGAGCAATCCAACCTAAGGTTTTTTTTGGAACAATTGCGAATGACTTGATTTGATGTCGCTGTCTTTTATTTTGGTCAAGCTTCGTTCTCAATAGAGAAGCAGCTGGTTATCCTTTAAACAAAATGAGCCTAAAGCTTCCAAGTCCTAACAACCCAAACGACAAGACTTGTGGTTTTTGGAGCCTTCCCAACGAAACATGTATAGAAATACTCTCCAACGTTTCTCACAAAGATATTTTGGCGTTAGCAACAACTTGCGGCAGTATGAACGCTATTTGTAACTCAAACTTTATTTGGAGCAAGATGTACTCCAAAACGTTTCCATTATCCTTCTGGTTCCATAAAAATCAGAAAACCAAAGTGACAGAGCCAGAATCATGGAAGGAAGCAACTAAAGAGGGTTTTAAAATGAGAAAAAAGTTTTTCGTTGAACACAGAACAACGACTTTCAAAACAGAGCCTATAGCCTTTCCAGGTGTAGGCGGCTGGGTCAATGACTTAAGAATAGATCCATACAACAAGAGCAGGGTTTTGCTTTGTGGTGGACTTACAGCAACACAAAACAAAAAAGGCTTTTTGATGTTCCAAGAAAATTCCTCAGCAACTTACTTTACACATCCAAACTTCTGCTTGGGTAGATCATGTGCTGTTGGAAAGGATATAGTAGTAGCTGGTATAACAGAGGGAATCATTATTTGGAATAAAGACGGAAAAGTATCCTCATTTACTGAGCTTGGTAAAAAACAGCATCCGAGAGGAATATGCTTTGTTGATGATAAATCTCTTGCCTATGGAATTTCAGACAGTGTTGGTACAATGCATACATATAACCTTGACAATGTAAAGATATTTGATATACCTACATTACGTGTAAGAACTGAATTCGAGGGGCATAAATCAGGTATATATTCAGTACGAACATCAGTAAGTGGAAGCCTTATTGTATCATCAAACTCAAAAACAACAAAAGTTTGGGATGAAAGGTCAGGACCAAAGGCAGTGTTAACACTCAAAGATTTATCAAATGTAAGCTCACTTATAGATAATATAGTAGGCGGGGCGGGTGTTTTTCATGTAAGCATAGTAGACATTAGAATGCCTGACAAGCCTTTTTTCAGAAGAAAAACTGAACGAAATTACTATTCAAAGTCAGTTCAAATCGATGCTATGAAGCTTGTTTATGGTAGTGGTCCAAATGGTGTAAGTATTTTTGACTTAGCAGATCCTTGGCATAATCGCGGTTTTATTAAAGGAAATTGTTATAAGCTGGATACAACACTTGAAAAGATTGTTACACTTCATGAAAAGAAGCTGGGTTTTGTTGAAATATAATGAAGCAACAACCTCAAAAAAAGTGATCAAAGATTTGGTCACCAGCAGGAGAACAAAAGAAGTATTGTCGTTTTAGACTAGAGGTATTTTGTAATGTATTTAAAAATGAAGTTATCTGTTATCTGTTGTTGTTTTTAAAACTCATACATAGTATGGTTAGCTGAACTTATGAAACAACTGGTTTGTGTTGAAAGGTACAAACCCAAAGACAGAATGGGACCTCATTACTACTTGATTATACGCTTAGAAGTGGCTTAAAGTAAATTCAACAAGTGCTCAATGACAAGTCTTAAAGTATAAGCAGTTGCACTTGGTGAGTTAATGGCACGTGCTCAATATTAGAATAAACACTGGTTTATGATTGTTTATTGACAACCCTTATTTAAGGATACAATCAACACATCTTACAATGACACTTTGACTATCTTTATCAGTATTTTGAAAACCTCCTAACCAGACTTGAATGAAATTAGTACCAACATCCAAAAAGTTTACAGAAGTAACACGTGAAATAAAGTCGTTTGAAATTAGAGTAGTCATAACATCTTGAGTAAAAGAAAGGGCCAAGCTTGGATTTTTATACTCCTTGAGATGACGCATAAACAAGAATACAGCGTTACCTACAAAGAACATTAAACCACCTCAAGTTAGGTACAACAAAGACACTACAAGGATCTAAACTAGATACGCAAGAAGTGCGAGAAAAAGAAGAAAAACACAATTCATTTTGTTCAACTTTGAAAAAATACTTGGCATCTTACCGTTATAAATACCAGTATCATATCCATTGAGAACACCGTCATGAACATCCTGCCAGTCCTCTTCGCCATCTACTAATTTAAACACACGGAATTGAGGATTGCATGTATCAGGAAACTGCTTGAAAGGCCGAATAGCTCCACCAATGTACAACGAATTATTTACACGTGCAATAGAGGGTCTATTGAACGTAAACAATTATTATCTTATACTTGAATAAATGTGTACCTGAACAACCAATCTAAAGGCTCGGGCTGATTAGCACAGTTGGCTATACCACGAGGAATGCTTTCCCATTTATTTGCAGCAACATTTCGCTTGATAAGTCCAACTGAAGGAACATGGGTACCGTCGTCTTCTATACCAAAAGTAAACTCGCCCATGAAGTATATATCTCCATTGGAATCATCAAAGCTCGCATCATAAACCCTTGGTGGAAATTAGTACCACCAAGAAATTTAACAAGAGAAATAAGTAAAACCAAAAAAGGCAAGTGCAACACGTGCTACGAATGATTTTTGTCTAAAAAAGGTATTTGGTCCTAAAATGACTTACCAGTGGACTTCACCAAAATTGTGGAGAGCAGAAACATCACAAGTACTTCTAACACCTTTTCCAATACTCGACCAATGTTTTCCATCCCATCTAGCGGTGTAACATCAGCAAAAGCAAACAAGAATCCTTTCTTTCGCCTTTTTTTTTTTTTCGTACACGCCGATTGAGCTGGCATCTCCCAAACCGAATCTTCCCACAGAAAGAATACTTCCATTGCCCATTGGGAAGGCTCGGAACATCCACGCATCGTCTGTTGCTCCCCAGCAAGGAACATTATTCTGTAAAACATCCAAACCGTCTCCCATTGATGTATACCCTTCTTTAGCGCTCCACTGAGCAGCGCCCATTGTATTAGGCACATGGTTACCAGCGTAGGCGAACCAACCGCCCAGGAATAAGCTACCTTTACACAAAAGGCTATTAGCGCTACCAGGTAAGGAGCTAAACGTACCGTTGTTCTTTGGATTTTGTAAAACAAGCGATGCTTGTTGTCTTGGCTCTGCTACGCCAATGCCACCGTCTAGCCCTTTAAGCGTCGACCAAGTGTTCTTTATATCGTTGTAGAGTGCCAAACCTGATGCTGGTATCGTTTGGCGATTACCGTTATCGTCTGTCCATGAAACAAAAGAAAACTGACCAGAAACAACTACATTAGGCGCTTGCTGCCCGTTTATGGTAGTGGCGGAGCCAATGAACATTCCCAATCCATTTACTACTGTACCTTCGAAAATGCCTATAGTCTCATATGTGTGTCTACAAATTACGCACGAAAGCGTTAGAATGAGTAACAACCCAACACGTGGTTTTATCATGACAAATTCTACTTTTTGTAGAGAACCAAGCTGACTTTTTTTGAAAAGGTTTGGGCTACTACTTCAGTAACTCTGAATGCCTCGTGTAGAAATATGAATACTACGAATAACACTCTACCTTTTATTGTATTTACGTGCTCAAGAATGTCTGGGTTGTTAAAGAGTGAACTATTGGATTTGAAATACTTTGAAAAAAAGAGGGTGTTTGGCATTTCTCAATGACACTTCCTAAAGTGTTTGCTCCTGTGATTGCTGGTACGCTCCCTTCCACTTCCATATCAAGTTACCACTATTACTTACAAGTATATAGTAATAAACACAGGCGTTGCTCTGGACATCTTTAAGAAGGTTGGTGATCGCAAGCTGCATTTGGGTTATTCTGTGATTTTTGCACTATCCTTGTTGGGTTCATTAAGCTTGGACCTCGTAATAATGGTATGGCTGTACTACCCGACTATGAGTCGGACGTTGATGTGAATACGGATCATATTTAGGATGATGGAACAGCTATTGCTCTGCGCTTACTGATTCTGCCAGCAGCGATTCAATGTAAAATAAGTAACAACAAACTGCCGCGGTAATAAAACCGACAGTTCTACCATTCTGACAACACGATAAAACTCATGACGGAGTCCAGGTTTAGATCACTTTTTACTGTTGAAAAATAGAGAAGAATTGTTTTGTCTGGTGAATGCATTTCGTAGAAATTGACAACTGCAAAAACGCGGAAAAAATTGCAAAATCAAAAGAAAAAGTCCACGTGACTTGTCAAAAAAAAGAAGAAACGTTACGATCAACTGAAGTCAAACGAACTATGAATTATCCCAAGGTTTCATCTCATACTCAAAGCATAATTGTAATGGCTGAATTTACAATTCACGGTTTGTCAAAGCAATTAAGTTGTTTTTCTAAGAAATAGCTATAGACCTTCCTGTTGAGATCTACGATCGTATTTTTAGCGAAGCAGTGGGTTCTTCGTCCACTTTAGCTGGTTTATTACCATTGCGGCTTGTTTCACGTAAATTTGAATGGGCGGTATCATCAATGCGCTTGTGGCAGGTATGACATAATTATTATCAACTTGCAGCTTCAAAATACAATCGTCAGTAATTCACTTAAACATGTCAACAAAAATTAACGACCTATTTTTACAGGACTTGACGAACAAATACGAGTGGAAACATAAAATAACCTTCCGAGGCAGCGTCAAAAAAATGATCGGACACAAGCAATTGGTAAGCACTTAATAGTAGAATCCCAACAAATTCTTTCTTTTTATTAAGTACTGACATCAATGATAAAAGATCTATGCACTTGTTCATGACCACGAAGATACTGCCAATACTTGTAAAATACACGTGATAGATACAGAAAAATCATGTATTGTTAAGACAATCCCTCTTGACTTTTTATATGTCACCATGTTCGAACGCAATGATTTATTGGATGATGACTTGCATTTAAGTATGACTAGTCTATTTTTTTTAATGTTACTTATGACAGTTGGTATTTATTATCAGGAACAAACCAATCTCCTTTATGACATTGACTTGGATACTGGAAAGATACATAAATTTATTGTTCAGCATCAAAGTTATCCGTTAAAGGTAAGTTTTTTTTTGTTTTTTTTTTTTGAATGTGTACTCTGACTTCATTTTTTTTTAGCATGCTATCATGTCTAAATCGGGTGCAATTACTTTGTATTACAGTAATTTACCCTATTTACCCTATTATGGTACTATGCATGTTATAAATTTTCAAGATCCACAACAACGCAGTGTCCATTTGGCAAGGCAATTACAAAATAGTGGTACTTGTATAGGTGTTGGTACATTGGCAAATAATTCTGTGGCGGTTGTATTATCTCTTTGCACTTTATGCTTGGAATCACCAACACAAGTTTTCAAAAAAGCAAAGAAGTGTAGACATGCAGAACCAGCTTTAGCTGGGATTGCAACACCAGAAGGAGATGTGTTGTTATTTTATAACGATAATACTAAGATATCAAAGTTGTACGAAAACTTCGATAAGGTATTCTATCATTCGGGTTTCTTTCCTTCTTTTGACCTTTTTTCATATGGAGTGCTTCTCTGACAAAAAGACAACGAACTGTTTGACCATATAGTTAATGATGAACTGTCGAAATTCTTTTTTCTTGGAACTCTATTATTTTTTGTTTCGTGATTTTTCAATTGCTATTTTTGGTCTTTGATTGCTTCATGTTGATAACGAAAAATTTGCCAAAATATACAGCTAGCACTGGTTACGCTATTATTTTCTCTTTTCTCACTTTTGGATTTCTAGTATGTCACAATAGCGATTCAAGGAAACGATAATATAAAGGGAAAATATTCAGCAGCTGTAGTGCTAAAAAACAATCTTTTCGCTTGTTTTGGAGAAGCAACTTATAAAAAGGTAACCGGGCAAGTAAAGCATCAAGAACGTCATACAACACATCTTTATCAAATGGAATCAGTTGGCAGCTTTTATGAGAGTGCAACTGAAACGCTAAAGAATCATAAACAAGACATGGAAGTGTTACGGAATCTTTTTGGAGATGACAGTGACGACGATTACTAAATTAATGTAAACTAAAAGACCTATTCGCCTTACACCTAAGTGCATATTATCTCGTTGTAATGGAAACAACACATTGCGGCAAGAGAGTCTGAGTTTCATATTTATTGCATTTTGAAAAATCAGAAGCGGTTTTTGTATTGTTTGACCATTCGAATTGTTCATCAGTTAGGGCAGCTAGAATAAATTTACATATCCCTAGGAGGAACACAAATTTTTTGGTGAAGGGACACAAAAATATTTCATTCATAAATTAACGTCAAATGGATAAGTCATAGTGTAACTCAATAATATGAAAGTATACACTATGTACTATAACAGAATGCAGTGGTAAATCATAACATAGTAAGGGTAGCCAATTACACACATAGGAAAAAAACTTAAAATTTTTGGGGTGTAATTTTCGTCTCTGCTTCACATACTATATGAAGCTCTTATACTCCCCTTCTCGTTATATTTGCTATTTAAGATCGATTAAAACAAAATTACAAGGTGTAGTGCAATAATAAAATAGTAAGTTCATGCCTAATCTAAACCCAAAAAACGTCAAAAATGCACTTTTACTTCAAGTATTATGAGCTTACAAAACAACCTTTTCCAATGCCTGTTTATATCATCTAAAAACACATATATCTGCTGTGTAAAACAATATTGATAGCTGAAAGGAAAAGTTTGCTGAGGTGCTATATCCATGCGAAAAGTGTATTTTGCTGCCAAATTTCAAAAAACATACTGACGTGACATGCCTTTCAAAAGCTGTATTTTTCTTTGTCATAGGTACTAAAGAGGTATTACTATATAGAACAATTTTGTTTTTTACAAACTGTTTTTTTGGTAGGGTTTTCTGAATCATCTAAATACAGCACATAAAAAGTCAACTTTTTTTTGAAATTTGGGCTAATTACTCTGTTTCAATGCATGCTCTTGCTTGGTTTTTTTATTTTCCTGTATTACACATAATCAGCAAGGACGTTAAGCATGGTTTTGAAAAAAGTGTTCACGGATTTTTTCCCCTTTTGTCCCCTATACATGCTAACCCTGCCAAAACTGTTTGAACAGATATATAGTGTGCTTGCTGATAATTTTTAGGTCTAAAATATCTTTTTGCTCATAGTAATGCTATTTTTACTTATTTGGAAAGACGTTTTATTTTTTATGTATCGCTCACCCTCTGCTGTTTTTTTACCATGAGGATATGTATTGTTGTGCTATATATTGCTGTCATGGTCAAGAGTGCATTTATTGTACAATTCGTGGACCTAAATTGTGTCCGCCCACTAAAAAAAATGTGTCCCTCCATGGGATATCGCTTTTTTGCATGAGTTTTTAACAACATAAACGAACTTCCTTGTTAGAATTAGAAATGGTAAAACTAGCAAGAACGTACATATGCATTGCAGCCCAAAATCCAGTGAACGCGCATCCAATATCATCACACCAATTCTTACACATTATCGCAAGCGTGTAGGGACCTTCCCATGGAGTGACAAATTGGTGTTCTCCTTGGTTTACAGCAAACAAGATTCCATTTATTTTACCTTCGACTGGCTCATACATTGGTTGAACTGGAACCTACACCAATACACTAAGCTTAAATCAACACACTACGTAGCTAATAAGTACAAAAGTAGAGGAATACCATGTCATATTACCACGAATAGCTGTGTAATAACTACTGTAGTGAGTGCTAAAAGCTATTAAACGCCACCAAATAATTTAAAGACGACAGACTTAGCTACAGTAGTAGAGAAGATGTTATTGTAAATTTGATAAATTCATTGTAAGCAAGTAAAACCAGCATGAAGATAACAAAGGGCATCAATCGGACAACGACAGACATGTATTTTAATTCAAGCCTTTTTTGTGTTTACATGCCTTTCTCTATGTTCAGGTAGAACGCACCATGTTCTATTAAGCACACGGAATACTTGCAACAGGATTAGAATATATTCCGTTCCTGTATAATCACGTGACAATTGGTATCTTGCTTCAGCACATTTACGAAATAGAAACTGGTATGAGGGAATTGTTTATTCTTTGCAAATGAGGCGTGAGGTATTAGTTTTTGCTTTAGTCAACAATGAGTATGGAACAGGAGTCATTAGCGCTCACAGCAAAGTAGTAAGAGTCGAACTTTTCACCTAGATCTTTAGGAGGTGTTTTGACCTGCTTTCCTCCTATCAAGAAAGAAACCTTTTTGTGTTCCATATCTATTGTTACTGTAACAATATCGCCCTTGTTAAACCCTTCTCCCCTGTAGCATTTCGTAGTTATCATTTTATTTTGAATTACTTCACCAGATAAAGAGATACCAACACCATTGCTATTTACTTCACTACCCAACCTGCTTTGCAGGGAGAACTTTTCGCAAGGTACAATCCCTAGTCTAAGTGACTGTGAGACGTCAAGGACCCTGTTGGAAAGGATTATTAGAATCGTCATCATCTCAAATGACACGTACTTGAAGGCAACACTTTTTTTGCCTTTGGACACTGAAGGTTCGAGAAGAGCAACACCTGGTACTAGTCAGTTACTTGTAAGGTTGAAATTGTCTTCGAAAAACAAGGAAGGCGTACATTCACGTCCTTTTTTCATAGTTGCAATGTTACCAAGTACATTCAAACTCCAAACCTGAAAATACTTAAATTGGTATCACATGATAATTTCTTTGTTCTAAAAATTTTTGTAGTACTTTGTTCTTGTTCTTGCTATCCGCGCTGAATCTTGGTAAATCAGCTTTAAGAACCAAATTTACTGGGTCACATTCTTTTATGTTCAACCGTAAAGTGAGCTGTTGAGCGTTAACAGACGCAATCTCACAGGTGACCAAGTTATTCATCTAGGCAGATGGTGAATTTAACGACATATCCCACAACCCCACTTTGCTCCACAAACAAGAAAATTAGCGTACTTTATTAGATCCTTTCTTTAGCTGGGCTGTGTAAAGCGATGAGATGTTTGTGTTAACTGTTTGGGTAACCACGTACCTAGAAGGAATCCAAGAGTAGGCATCATTCCATTCGATAGTTCTGATATCTTGTCGTCATCTATCAAGTCCAGAGTGTACTTGGAGGCCGTTATACGCACATAAGCTTCTGGTACAAAGCGCTTTACAATGAATTCAATGCCATCTACGGTGAATATGAGGTCCATTTGTTGCGTTGTGTTGAGAGTTTGAAAAAAATGCTGCATGAATTGCTGCCAACTTTTCAGAAAAATTCGGAGTGTAATAGCCGAATACGCTTCAATTCTCTTCGTTGAAAAAGTAACTAATTATTGGCTCGTTGTGTAAGAGTCTTCTAGATCTAGACTAGCATCTAAGTATGTCAATACGATGTTTTTACCTCACAAAACAGGTTGAAACATTGCTGCATCCAATCTTTTCCGGCACGTAATATAAACGACACAATTAGGCTTTTCTGTCTGCAGTTTGCTCAGTGAGTTATGTATGCTTCCACGAATTTGTTCAGTTCTTAGAGAAACAAAAGAGTTGAATGATGTTGGCATTGAACATTGTATTTTATTGGTACCAATACCATCTGTGATCTGTTGGCTTACATCCAAAGTTAGAAACCGTCACAAAGTGTGTAGAGCCAGATTATGTAAGCACTCCACTATTAAAACAAAATTATTTTGATGTTGAAAATAGTTTTTTATGATTGACGCTTGAGTAAATAGTAGCCATACATACTGTAAATAATATATAGAGAGTATGAAACATTCACCAACAGTGATGTAGCCTACAATGACTCTAAAAAATAGTTTAATTTAGGGACTTTTTAAGCATTGTTTAGCTAAGTTATACTTATTGCACACATTATCAATTATGTTTTCATCACTTTGAGTAGGTGTCAATGGTCGCATTTAATAGCCTCAAAGCATGTTATTGAAAAGTAAACGCACAATAAAGTGCGTCAAATGTGGGAGTTTGTTGAATGATATTTGATGAAACAAAAGGTTTACTATTCTACACTGATGTTATATGTTATGTTCTACACTTTTCTTCATTAGAAAATGAGTATATGGCATAGTGGTGCCACTATGATCAATTGTAAAAATACACATGCCAATAGCGTTTGCACCAAAAGTACTCACTTACATTTTTTTTTTCCCAAAGTTATCAAACAATCAATTTTACATCTCAGTTATTGCCACCGATATACTCACATGTGTTGCAAGTGATGTATTTTAGCTGGCACGTTTATGTGTTTTTAAAAATGGCCCAGTTTTCTACAGCTGGAATTTTTCATAAAACCAATATTAAAGGCTAGGGCCAAAACGGTCCAAACCGTGACTATGTAGAAACAGAAGTATATGATCTGTTTATATAGTTTAGAGAATATCGATGGCATTGCCTGGCATTATACCTTTTTCTTGCCTTTTTGTTTTAAACAGAGTTTTATGCTTGGAAACGCATATTCTACGCACGAATAACGCTTGTATAGTATTGTTCTTTGATTTTAAAGAGCAATTAACTTTTTTAGCCACTAAACGCTGTAAAACACTTATAACTTCAGTTCCTACATATTTGGAACAATTAAAAGGCTGTGTAATGTGCAGGCATCATGAAACCGTGTTCAAGGAGTTTATGTTGCTGCTTTCCTTTTAAGGCAAACAGTTTTTGCTTTTAAGTAAGTACTTTTTTCCGTGCTTACAACGTAATCTTATGCTCTCACACTCCACTGCCTTGTTTAACAGCATCTTTTAAAGCCGATAAGCATGTGTGGAATGCTTACGTAATCTGGCTCTAGTTAATTAGCTATAGGTTCTAACCTGTATTGTCTGATCCTTTTTCATTCTTGTTACAATGGCGGAGCACCAACAACATAGCACGCTCGATCCGAACAGCGGTGAAATCTTAGGCAGCGTTTTTCTACCTGACTATTCTGAACGTACTCGGTCTTGACTGTTCTTGACAATCAACACTTCAGAGAATTCTCAGGAAGTTGTGTTAACTATTTGTTACAAATAACGATGGCTGAGAAGAAGAGAAAGAGTACTACGCCTGTGAAGGGAGAAAAGGCAGCAAAGAAGGCCAAGACAGCCTCTACTAGCAAAGGCAAAGGATTTGCAATTGCTGGCCTCGAAAACCAAAATGCATCGTTTGAAAACTTCAATAAGGAGCTTTGTGGCATGCTTGTGGGTATGCATCGATTTTCATGTCGGTTAAGCTTACAGTTTGAAGAATTGGGTGAAATAGAGAAGAGTAAAGGTGACGTAGTGCGTTGGAAGTCATACACGACAGCAGCTGCCCAATTAAGAGGGTAATTATTGGAATTTTTGGATTTTTTCCGTTAAACGCACTGCTGAATAACCGCAGGTATCCAAAGAAGATCGAGTCAGGAAAAGAAGCTAAAAGTACATCGTTACGATCAAAAAGCGTAAACTTACCTCTGTTGTAGAGTTAAAGGGTATAGGTGTAAAAATAGCAGCTAAAATACAACAATACGTTGATACAGGCACAATCCCAAAGTATTAACTCTAAAACGCCACAAAACCTCATTTCCCTGCGTAGGCTTGTAAAAGAACTCGCCAGACCAGAAATCCAAGCTCTAAAAAAATTAACGAGCATACCAGGAGTTGGGTACGCTTTTTTTTATCGTCAACAGTCCTTTTGCACTTACTACTGATTTAAAAAATCCTGTCAACCTTTATTTTTGGTTTTTGATCAAAAACCTCTGAAAAACTAATGTCATTTTCAACAGTCCTGTTGCTGCCGCAAAATGGTTTACAGATCTCGCTGTCTGTGATATCGAAACACTTCGTGTAGCTGTCAGTAAGGGCGATATTGTATTGACTTCACACCAAAATGTTGGTACGTCACGTGTTAATCACGTGAAGAAAAATTATAAAAATCGATCAAACTTGTTGACATTTGGTTGATTTATTGTTATTCAAGGTGTAACGTACTATGAGGATTTGATGGAGCGTATTCCAAGAAAGGAAGTTACAAAGCTTGCAAAATATGTGTTTGATGTTTGTAAAGAAATTGATCCAAAAATAACAGCACAAGTGTGTGGTAGTTAGTACGTGATATCTTGTTTGCAGTTTATGTTATTTTGGATTACTGGGTCATTATTGTTTACAACTTAAAAATAGTCGAAGAGGAAATGATACATCCGGTGATTTAGGTAAGAAATCAAGCCAAAAACAATTCTTTCCAAAAAAAAATCCGAAATGTTAACCTTTGTCTAGATGTCTTGCTAATGCACCCTGATTTCAATAACGCTGCAAAAAAGAAAAAGAACTTTCTAAATATATTACCACGTATAATCAAAAAGCTTAAGGAACAAGGTATGTATCCGAGCAATGTCTCCAGAAATCTTGTAAAGAGAAAATATTTTTGATATCTGTTTGAAAAAACCAACTCACAAAAAATCTCTTCGTAGAATTCCTTGTTGCTGATATGTCCAATGGTAATGTTAAATACATGGGCGTGTGTCGCTTGCCTGATAAGAATGCTAAAGCGAGACATATTGATCTTAAACTGTTTCCTACAGAGGCTTTTGTTCCTGCTCTTCTTCATTTCACTGGATCTGCAGAACATAACAGACAGATGAGTTGTATTGCTATTCTCAATGGATTTATGTTGAACGAGTATGAACTACGTCCAGTCGGAGAGAATGGTACAAAGGGTGATTCTATACCAGTCACTTGTGAAGAGGTACGGCTAGACAACATTTTGTGAAACCAAAAAATTTAAACAACATTTCTAACTTGGTGTTTGTACAAATAGGACATCTTTGAGATGTTGGGAGTACCTTATCGTGAACCAAGCCAAAGAAACTTGTAAAAACAAACCAACGCTGCAGACAAAATAAAATAGTTTGTTACATTGCACACTAAGATTATTCGGTACTCTCACTATGTTCAAATACGCCAAGTGCTTTTTGAAAGCTTTTTGCTTTTACTGCATTCTTCTGTTACAGCCATGTGCGTCAAAGTTGGCGACCAAAAAGTTTAATAAGTATGAACATAAACACGCAACGCGAACACCTGAAATAAGTGACACACGTCAGAATGTGCACTCTCATAGAATTATGACAACGTAAAGTGCGCTTATGTAACGAGTAAGAAAATTAACACGTGCCGAACGATCTCTTTTTACACAAATTTTATTTTTATTTTTTTTGAATCTTTTCTGTTTTGTCAATTGTTTGCAAGTTTAACACCTTCTGTTTTCTTGAAGATGAATCTATTTACGTCTTCTCTTCTTTGCCAGTAGATTCTTTGGTATCTCATCTAACCCTTTAATCGAAAATAGCCTGTTTGCGCGCTGCTCTAAAGTTCCACCACATTTCATCCCTCTTAGTGTAAGTTGAGTCTTTAAATCATCCAAACCAAGTTTCTCAAGTGATTTACTTGATGAGAAGTCATCCAAATCTACTTTTTCGACCTAAACAAAATAACTTTCAGCAAAAACCAAAAAAAAAAAGTTACCGTTTTTTACCTTTTTTTTTGGTTCTTCTTTAACTTCCTCAGCCGGTTTCTTAGATTTACTAGCTTCTTTCTTAGCTTTACTTTTTCCATCACCATTCAAACGTTGCTTTTTACGTGGTGGTGGGGATACATCCTCTTCTTCTTTTTCCTCCACACTTTTATCCTCTCCAGACTCACTATCATGGGATGGAGCGTCTTCTGAGTCAGCATCAGATTCAGAATCAGATAAATCATCATAAGGTGTCCTAGAATCAAAAATCAACAAAGATTCATATCACCAAGGACCTCTAAAAACGAGGCAACAAATGCGCTGAAATGACGATTTCAAAAAAAAATACAAAAAAGGAGATTTTGTGGTTCTAGACGTACCAGAACTTTGGTTTTTTCTTTGGTTTCGGTTTTTGTGCTTTTTTCTTTGCTTCTAAAGCCTTTAAACCTAAAAGAGTTACAAAACGGCCGTACGTTATCATAACAATCATACCTTTTTCCAGTGATACCTGTGAGTGCTTACTAACTTGCTCACGTTGCTCATGGAACTCGTTTTGGTCAAACTGAAATTTTGGAACCTTAGGGCGTAGTGCTCTTTGTCTTGCTTTGTGTCTGGCAATATACTTGTCTTTGTTTAAGTCCCTGGTAGCGGTTAAATTAGTTTTATGTAAATGTAAGTGTAATTACGCACCAGTCTCTTTGTCGTTTCTCTCGTTTAACGTCGCGCAAGCGTCGCCCATTTAAATCTCTACAAGCACCGAAATTCGTTGTTTTTTTGACGAAACCGCGTGGACCGCCTCTTAAATTAGCACCAAAACCTCCCTTACCTCCTAAGAGGGAGAAATTTAACGATAGGACATTAATTAAGCCTGTAAGCGTTTCTGAATCCCCAGGATATACGGTGCCATGTTTTAACGCCTGATACCGAGGTGGAATACCCGTTCGTTTATGTATTGCTTCTTTTAACGCCCCAATAGATATGGAATCATTGATATTGAAATTTAGAGTATCTGAGCCAGTCTGTAAAAGAACTTGCATTGCTTTGGGCGTGAATACAACTGAGCTGTACGCCCAAGATTCTCGTTGACCTGTTTCGTTCTTTTTTGACGAAATTTTTTAGTCTTGTCAATATTTGTACAACAGAGAGCACATAATGGCTGAACAACAACAACAAGTAGTACAACTTGATTCTTTGACCATAGAGCAATTGAGAAGCTATGATCAAGCTCTAAAGGAGGTACAATTTTGTTTATCATCATTTCAAGGTTAAATATACGTAAAACTCACGCGTCAAACACCAGGAAGTAACAATTCTCGTTGATTCGCTAAAAAAGCTTGGTGCTGTACGTAACACATATAAAGAGGCCAGTGATTCTCTTAAAGACGTAACAGAAGGAAAAGGTTCGTTTTAAATCATAATGTAACATAAAAACGCTCACACGTACCAAAGATGATGAATGGATGATACCTTTAACTGATTCAGTACGTAATACAACCTGTTCATAAATCTTACAGCGCGTAAACAATGCGAACGCTACTAAACACCATAGCGCGCTTTATAACATTAATTACGCTTCAAAACAGCAAATTTTATGTCCCATCCGTTTTAAAACTAAACGACACTCTAGCTTTACGTACCAGGTTCTCTTGTTGACGCCAATACAGTACTCATTGACATTGGCACCGGATTTTACGCTGAAAAGGTACGTCCGAACGAAAAACACATTCGTTTTTCTAAGACAGCTAATAACCGGTTCTTTAGACAACAGAAGACGCTAAAAAACACTGGGGTAGAAAAACAGCAAGTCTTGAAGAAAAAATTAAAGAATACTCGGCTACTTTACAACAAAAGCAACAAAGCTTACAGGCTATTACACACCAACTCCAGGTAAAGATTATGGAACGTCTAAATCAGCAAGGTCAAGTATAGAAAAAAAGTTATGAAGCAAATAATAATAATAAAATATTGACAATCCCAAAAAATCGGTCACTTCCAGCTTTCTCTGAATGGATACAGCAACCGCAGTCAAAATTTGTCTGGGTGTAAATGAAGGTATGGGAAGCTAATAATCAGGGGATTTTAGTCATGATTTGACACTTTGTTCGCTTGTAATCGTTTGAAAATTTTCGGATAAAACTTGTGCTTCTTTTTATTGATGATTGGCACAATCTGTTGAGAAAGGAAGTACCTAAATCAATTGTACTATTACCGTCAACACCTTTCCATATAACTAGAAGTTACCCATCACGTGCATGCAGCCCCATTGGAATTGTAAATAACTACAGCGAGATGAACTTTTTCACACCTTTGAAAGTATTGATACTCTCTTGTTTTTTATCCACCTGCTTTGGAGTATGCGTTCCTTACGTTATGAATGTAACAGGATCACCTAGTAGGTGCGTAATCATGTTTACAGACACTTATTTAAACAAACCAACAACTACCCTTTTTGAGGCGTTTTGGTGATGTCTATCACTACTTATGTGCGTATCAAAGGTGCGATACCATCATTGGAAGCAATCAACTAGTTTATTTGTCTGGAAATGATACTCAAGTGAGTGTACAAGCGTAAGTAATTAGTTTTAATTAACAACAATAAAAAAAGAGATCGCGTTAAACGTGTGAGGATTTATTCACACGTGACAGCCGCTTTTATTCATGAAAAAATAATTTACATCTGCATCACACGTGATAAGACACATAACGTTTAATACAAGTTATTATTGATCTATGAAGCAAAATACACGTGATTTTAAACAACATAAAAAAACATTGTGCAATTTTTATTTCCTACCGTTTTTGTGGGTGCGCTAACTTGCTCGCAGAGACCTTGATGTTGCTTTAGAAGGTATAGATA
This sequence comes from Trichosphaerium sp. ATCC 40318, assembly GCA_038496445.1. NCBI lineage: Eukaryota > Discosea > Flabellinia > Trichosidae > Trichosphaerium > Trichosphaerium sp. ATCC 40318. The sequence goes on from JALMLS010000538.1 coordinate 194,711, forward strand.
TTTTGGATGTTGTTGGTGGAGCTAGCTGTAAGTTGTTTGTTGTTCTCTATGCTTGTCAATCCAGTTTTAAACAATGCAATGATTCGTACACCAACGGATTTATTTTACCCTGTGTTGAAACTTGTCATAATATTGCTATTCACTGCGAACCATTCCTGGCTTTTAGCTCTCTAGAACTTCCTGATTGCACAAATGAAACTCTAGTATCGGATTGCAATATAACACAAGCTGATAATATAACAGGTTGAACACGACATTTTTTGAACAACAACGTTCTGACCTGTATAGTCGAAACTTTCAAGTGTCCTCCCAGATTATTTCGAGATGTCAAAAGTTCAATGATTACACCTTGTACTATGAGAAGTGTAAAATATTATACTAAAAAAACACTCACCTAGACGAGGCACCATGCTGGACCTGTCCAGCTCCGGCATATTCAGGTACTAAAAACTCAAACTTTGTGGCTTTCTATTAAACGACCAAATTCTAGATTTCTCGACAATGCTTGTCAAATACTTCTCTATTGGTGTGTCTATTGGCGGGATGTTTGCTTCTCTATTTTGCTTCTTTGCTTTTGTAACAAGCAAAGAGTACGTATTGAACAATCGAATACAACTTGAATGAATGTTAAAAGACTTTGTTTAGGTTTAGAGCATTTCAAACACAATACTTCAGCATCTTAACAGCCGACTCCTTTATTACTAGTTTATGTGTTTTTACGTCTAGTATTTTTCAAGAATTCTTTACGTGTGAGAGTAAAGCAAGATTAGCCCAAGCATGGCATTGGCCATGCACTATCCAAGGTCGCTTATCTAAAAGTGTTACATATTCTAATCTTACTTTTTTCTTACTTTTCTTAGGTTTTTTGCTGATATTTGCTGGGAACCAACTCATATTCTCCTGGGTTTTGATGGCGTTTAATGGAGCATATATTACCCTTAGAGGAGTTAAGATGATTAGTGGCAAATACCCATTGAACTATAGAATTGTACAAAGTCATCTTTGGAAAACGTTTTAATTTGTTTGAAAAGCTATTGTTGATGCTTTCGCTCTAGGCAGTTTACAGCCTTTTATGGGGAGCCCCTTTAATTTTGGCAGGTGGCGCCGTTGTTGGTGGATATATAGGAGGCATACCTGGTTTCACATTTTGCTTCAGTAAGTTGTAACGAAACCAATGTGTGCTGACTTAGCTCCCAAGTCACTGTACGCAACAGATGGGCACAGTGGGTGTTCTTTTTTGGGCCTATTGTACCTTGTTCTATTTTTGGTATTTGTAGTTTCTTGTACTTGATATACCACTTGTACAACATGGCAAGCAAAAAGGTAAGTATTGTTCTCAACATTCAAAGCCTGGCAAAATTTCTGTCTCAGGACGTATCATAATGTTTAGGCTACAGTTTCTGCTAATGACTTCAAAAGGAGTAGAACTAGGAACCTAGTACTTGTTCATGTTATAACCTATTGGATGATTATGACATACATTTTAATGTACACGTGATTTTTTTTTTAGTAGCTGTTTATGTTCTGTGATATTGTTGGTTCTTATCGTCCTATAGGTACCGGGTTTATATAGAATTAAATTTTATAGACGTTGGTAATGAATATATTGATTGCTTTCGGACAGCTGTAGACATAGATGTATGCTTTCAAAATGAGAGCTTGAATATCCCAGCAACAATTATTTTTATTTTTTGCATTGGAGGTACTTTAACTCTTTTTGCAAAGTGCTCTAAGTCTTCAAATAACAACTAACATCATCAATTAATAACTCTTTTAAAAGGAAGCGGAATTGCCTTATTTTCAGCGTTCATGTTTATGCGGTGCGTTCAAAACAAATCTTCTTTTTGCTATTCAGGTCAAATTTAACATATCACAGTTCTTTTCGTCGACTAGTGGCAAGCTATTTTTCGGTGTTACAGCCTTATACAACATTTAAAAAGAAGGAAGAAGTATCTAAAGAACCAAAGTCTGCTATGACATCAAGTGGAGAAGAACTCGAAGGAAGAATAATAGAAATCCCTAAGGCTGGAAAACAAGCTTCTGTTGAATAAAACAATGCAATAAGACTACGAAAAGTTAAAGCCTATATTTGATTACTTATTCAGTAAACAATGTTGGAGGTGTACAATACATCAATGAAACAATATCTAAAACTGTAACTCCAGTTCATAAACATGAAACAAACTAAGCAATGCTTAAAAAGAACTGTCAAAACAAACAAACTAAAAAAGCACGTGTCGCTATTTTTGAAGAGATGGCCCGATGATGCGAAACAAACCCAATACTAACACGCTCGATTACACATACATTCTTCTTCCTGGACAATCACGAGAACGCTGAGACCAACACCAAAAAACACCAAGCCCGCTTATTTGGTGCGCAGTTAAGCCAGATCGTAGCTGAAAACATACTGCTGACTGTATTTTAGCAGCTGCACAGCGCATTGACAATAGTAGTAAAGGTGCAACAGTTTTAGATTATATTGTAACGAAATGGAAGGAGAACACACAGAAAATACAAGTCGCAGCCTCATTACGCTCCCAGTTGAAGTAATAGTTCATATTCTTAAGCAAGGGACATACACACTCAGTTCAGCCCAGACTTGCCGCCTACTCCGAGATATTGTTCATAACCACGTGGGATATAATATAATCTATGTTAAAAGCGAAAGGGAAATGAAAGCGCTTTCAGGAACGCCTTTACTTCGAAACACTGAAATTTATTTTGGGTACGGGTTCACTCCTAGTGACAGTCTCTTGCATTTACTTGCAGGCGTACATACAATTAGCTTATACGGTTGTAAAGGAATAACAGATGAGGGTATAAAGGCATTATCAGGCGTACATACTATTGATTTACGTGATTGCAAAAGTGTAACAGAAGAGGGTATTAAGGCATTAGCAGGTGTACACGAGATTAATTTATCAAGAACACAAAATATGGTAACAGATGAATGTTTGAAGGCACTGTCAGGTGTACATACTATTAATTTATGTGGCTGTAAAGTGACATACAAAGGTATCAAGGCGTTAGCTGGTGTATATGACATTAATTTATCACAAACAAACATAACAGACGAAGGTTTGAAAGTACTGGCAGGTGTACATTCAATCGACTTATTTGGGTGTAAAGAAATAACAGATGATGGCATCAAGGCATTGGCTGGCGTTCAAAGGATCCGATTGGTACGTACAAACGTTACAGATGAAGGCTTAAAGGCATTGGCTGGCGTGCACACCATCAAGTTAGGATTATGTAAATTGATTACAGATGAAGGCATCAAGGCATTGGCAGGTGTATATGATATTAATTTAATGGCTACAAATGTGACAGATGACGGATTGAAGGGATTGGCTGGTGTGCATTCAATCAACTTATTTGGGTGTAAAGAAATAACAGATGGCGGATTGAAGGCATTGGCTGGTGTGCACAATATCACGTTGACGTTTTGTAGAGCAATATCAGATGAGGGCATTAAGGCTTTAGGAAGTGCAAATATTACCATGTAACACTCTCAGTTGACTTTCTTCTATCAACTAACCAAGGAACACTAACTATAGACGATGTTGTGAGGAAGACAAAAATGTCTTGTGGCTCTAGCGCAGCGCCAAGCATTTGTTATATTATACAAGAACACTTGGAAAATAAAAGAATGGTTTTTACAGTTTTTTTAAAAACAAATTGAAAAGGAAATTTTTGGGCGATTGCTGCTCGCCATGTTGTTTATGCTTTGTAGGTTTTTGTTGTTGTTGATTTATACGAAGTCAACTGAAGTTTACCCAAACGCCTGTAACGGAGTAAAACACGTGTACAGCCATAAATTATTTATTGTGCAAGAAGACCAACGTAGATTTATCAAAATTAGTGCTAGTGAGATACACAGAACTTGCGTTGATGTGGAGCAATAGTTAGTCATGTGACTGGACAGTGAGAATATTAATGTACTAAAGTAGACAGTAATAATACCAAAGAATCTCATTTGCACGTGTTTTGTAGTTTAAAAAGTCTTGGAAAAATGGCTGGCGTTTGTTTCGTTCAGCTGAAATTGGCTCATGCGAACCCCACTATGCCGAAACCTAGCGAATTTATAAAGAGCGAGAAATCGCAACAGTCTAAAGAGTGCATTAAGATTCAAAAAGTGACCCTTAAAAAAAACGAGTCAAGGCACTTTGAATGTGAAGGAGGTTTTATTAAAGCACTTTTAGAGATAAGTGCGCTCAGGTACAGGCACTACAATCCCCGTTTAGAGTTAGAGCAACACTCGAAGAAGTAAGTGGGTCGATATCGGCGGTGCCTTCCCAGCAGAAATGAAAAGAGTTGTAGATTTTTACTTCGGAGAAGTTCCAGCCATCAACATCAAAGACAGTCATCTCAACACTTTGAAGTGTCTTATCAGGATTTTTAACAGGTCCTACCATGTAAAATAGATCGCGAGCACCAACTTGAAACTCATCATTTCGGGTATCCACAAGAGCATCGCTGTAAGGAGATGTTGAACTGTCGGTGTAAACGTATCGGTATTTAACTGGTGAATCTGTTCCATTGAACTGTCCGCCGTTTGTCTTCGTCATTATCATCGTTTCTTCGGATACTATCTTTTCGTATGTATCCCCACTTGCTCCGCTCGTAGCTGTCGTACAAGAAGTCATGAAAAACAAGTTACAAATACTGTTGAAGTAGCTGGTGTAGTAGCCACAGCGATCGTCTGAGTTGCAAAGTTGTTGGCATTGAGTCTTTGTCACGGAAGTATCTCGAGTGAAGGTACATTCTCCAGGGCCACCGTGGTAGTTGCAGTGAGTTACCGTTGATCCAGGGACAGAACCATCGCATTTAACGAAGTAACCGGCATGCATATCCTTGCGACATCCGGAACAAGTCGAATGGGCGTTGGTGTAAAGGGCTTTGAAGTTGAATGCTATTGCTGATGATAAGCAAAGACATAGAAAGATCGATGAATAGTTCATAGTAAGCGAGAGAAGTTGTAGCTTTGTTGTTACTAGGTTTAGAGTAAATAACAATTATATAATTAGCTTAAACTGTTAGTTCAGACAGGCTGTGTGTACCACAAAAAGAGAAGGAAAATTTCGGGTTTATCACGTGGCTTTTGTCTCAGTAATATGACGATTTTGTCTTCATTTAGATGAAGGATAGAGCGTAAAGAGGCGTTGAGTGAGTCAAAGAAAAAGAATCACAAAAAGTTTCTATTTTACCTAAAAATACAGTGTCATAAAAATATCTTGTGGAATCACACGAAACTTTCATAATATGTTCATAAAAATCACGTGTATGTCAACTAACTGTTAAAAAAATGATTTTAGAACAAAAAACACAATTTGTATTTTTTTTTGCGTTCCATTGTGATTCTTAGAACTGTTTTAGTCATGACGTGGTTTATTTTGATCGACCCGTTCCACTTTGTTTACACGAAGCTATAACCATGTTCTTTTGTTGACAGGCAAAATGAGAAAAAGCAAATCCGAACACACAACACGTTTATAGTGCTAGCAAGAAAAAATGTCGTTTCGTTATAGTAGCCAGTGTACTTGCCACAACACAACAGCGCTACTAGTTAGTGACACAATCTGGGTCCAGGCACTTTAGAGACACTGCAAAGGTAGTATTTGCAGTGCAGCACTGCCAATAGCCATGCGAGTCGCACCAGTTTATAGCGTGGTTTGGATGTTGAAAAATCAAACTTTTTTGTGCAGTATGTGGGTGTTTGTAGACAAGCCTTTTCCAGACACTAGTCATGACTTTGCAGCTTAGTTTTGACTACAGTCGCAGAGCACCGTATAAATTAAGTATGCTTCTTTGATTTGTGATTCAAGTTAGAGCGCTTGCAGCATACAGTGCTGTTACAGCCATTCGCTATCTCTACAACACAATCAAACGAAAAATCTGGTTTGATTCACTCAAACAAACCCTTTTGGCTCTTTCTGACTTGAGCTTTCATACCGTTCAACTCCATGACTTTCTCGGAAGAGAGCCGCAATCCCATAGAATTTACCTTGGGATGTTGACACTCAACCACGAAATTCACACATGTGCTCTTAAAGCAAACTGGTCGACAAGTGCGTAGATTCCAACCAACTACCCAACTCAAAAAACTCAATCAAAGCACAACAGTTTTCTCATTAGAACAAGAGCATGATAGATGCGTCTTATTCAATACTCAAAATCCAAAGTAACTAGACATAAGGTATTTTTTGTACAAAAGTTGTTGCGTTTTTATTTCTTTTGATTTTGGTTTTTTTTTTCAACACAACATTGTTTATATGACATTTAGTCATCATCAAGTAATACAGGCTCACCAGGTAATACAATATCACCATTGATACCTTCAACATCATCTAAGCGTACACTCATCTCCTCACCATCATCGTCATCATCATCATCAGACAACTCACCCAATGGGTCCAATTGAATATCGGCATCGGTATCATCGTAATAAGTTTGTACTTTTACTCTGTCATATCGATTACAAGTGACACGCTTCCATAGCCATCTTAATACTTTTACTAAATCTCCTTGGTTACCAACAGGTCCTACAGCCATCATGATAGCACTGAAAGACACCATAGAAGCAAAGAGACTTAATGAAAGCGTCAAAGATACAACCATGCCGAACTTTGCGAAAATTTGAAGTTTGCAAAATAACAACATGCTGCAAGCCAAGACAGTCGTCAACGCTCCACCTGTTACTGATCCTCCCATTCTACCTAAACTATAGCGCATATGTTTATAACGTAGGTGCATAGGTGAGATCGCTAAAGAGAAAAAACAGCGTCAGTATTTGACAATCAAAAAACCAGAAAAGAACAAAATTTAAACAAAGTGTAACTCGAACGTACAAGCAAAGTTTGTATCCATTTTATGTGCATGAACTTTTGCGCAGTGACGTTGATGATGTGTATAAGCATCGGCCAAATGGAATACCTACACAACCGATTAAACAAAATACTCAAAAAAGAAGAAAAAATCAACACTTCAAAACATAGCTCAGGTGAAGTGAAGGCAGCTTTTGACTACTCTTTGTATCATTGATATAAAAACTTACGTAATCAATAGATAACCCAACCAGTAAACTAACAGATACAGCTTCAATAGCACCAAGCTTCCATCCCATAATATAATAGATACCAAGAAGTTCAGCGATATTAATACACAAAGTCAAGATGGCAACAATAGCTGTTCTCCAGTTACCCAAAAATACAAGTAAAGCAATAAGAGATACACCAATAGATATAGCAATACCAAAAGATACACTATTAACAGCAGTGAACTCTGTTTGCATTTGTACCTAACAAGAAAAAGTCAAACAAAAGTCTTGGTTCGAAAAAAAGAAAAAGACTTCAGTCTTGAGACGTTACCCAATTGTTACCAGCGTCTACTGTCTGGAACGCGTTATTCATACTTGTAGGTGCTTGATCATTCATTTTATTAACCCAAGCTTCCCATAATTTATAGTACTTGCGCTCTTCTACAGCAGAGGAAACCTTGGAAATTTTCTTGGAAAAAAAAGTCAATAAACAAGAGTTTCATTTTTTAATACTCACCGTCCTGAAGATCATGCGTATCCAAGCGACACGTACAGGCTTCAAGTGATATGTGCTTTGACCGGCGTTTATAGCCTCAGCTTGTTTATATAGAGCATCTGTATCATTAAAACCGACGTCGTATTTGTAAGGATTATAAAGAAAGTTGAGGTGGTTATGATTTTCAACTTTACTTCTGACGTTGTATGCAAACATGAAACGAATCATATAATTCGTGAATGTTTTCCTTTTGATTTATAAAGTAAGTATAAATGTTATATGGTATGCCATACAAAATAAGTTGCAAGAAAAGGCCAAAAAACATCAACAACTTTTTTGGGAAAAGTCAAAACGTGATAAAAAAAAAGAACGCACTCGTTTTTGATTGGGAACCCCATGTTCTTGCTCACGATATACTTTTTGAATTCAGTCATAACGCATCTAGGCTTAGAATTCTCAGCAATCTCTGTATTTGCAAGTGTTTCCTCACAGACCTTTAAAAGAAACGTAAGAAAAAACTCATTTCTTGTTTTGTCAAAATGTTTCTTAACACCGTACTTTGATGGCATATTCTTGTGCTCTTGGATCTGCTAGGTTAAACGATGTATCATATACAGGTTTACCCTTATCAGAAGCAAAAGGATCATTGATATCAACACCACTTCTATCAATACCATCTATACCATAGACAAGAGATACACGCATCCTTGATGCGCTAACACCTTTATCTGGTGCACAAGCGTTGTTTCCACCACATACTCTGCAAACATCGTCAGCATCAAAACGTAGTAGACATGCAAAACGTGTATTGAATCCAAAAATAAACGCCAAAGAAGACGAGGAGAAAAGGAAAAAAATACATACCCGCAACCATCGACTTTCTTTCCTGAACCAGGAACACCATCACAACCTTCAAGTCAAAATTGTCAGACTAAGTAAATCCATAGTAATATAAAAAATGAGTGGGTACCAATGTCTGAAGGCTTAGAAGTAGGTATAGGCACAGGAGGTGCTGTAGGGGCTATTGTAGTAGAACGTGTAGGCGACGCTGTCGTAGGCGGCGGTGTTATGACATGCGTAGGTGGTCGAGATGGTCTAGCATTCGTAGGTGCTTCTGTGACAACATGTGTTGGTGGTAGAGTAGTTCTAGGTGATGTTGTTGTAGGCGGCTGTGTAACAACGTGCGTGGGCGGTTTTGTAGTAGCAGCATTCGTTGGGGACAATGCAGTAGGTGGTTGCATAGTTACAGGTTGTGTAGAGGCTCCGGTCGTTGGTGAGGCCGTTGTTTGGGGTGGCGAGGTGACCGCAGTATGAGGTGCATGTGACGGCGTTGGTGTGGGCGTACTCGTTGGCGCTCGCGATGTAGGAGGCCTTGTTGGTGCTGAAGTCGTTGGTGGCAGTGTTTGAACAGGAGGATAAGGTGCTTTAGTAGGTGCTAAGGTAGTTGGCATCATAGACGCTTTTGGAGATATGTCAGGTGGCTTACAAGTACTTCCATCACCGTTACAAACACCACATTTATCTCTAGAAATTACCAGTGAGCAAACAGGCAATTCAAAGTAAGAGTCTTATGGTTTCAGGTCCAAAAAAAAATTAAAGATAAAAAGGAAACGTACTTTCTTCCTTGTACTACTTGACCATCTATAAAAGAAAAGCATCCTTTAGGTACTTCACCACCACCATTATCACTTGCAGCTCTACAGAAAAAATCATTTAGATATAAAGCTATTGTTTAAACTGACACCCAAAAAAACAAAAAAAAATAAATCTTCGAATTGTACGTACTCTAATATGCCTTTAATGCCTCTGTTATCCCATTCAATAAATAGCTCCAGAGGGTTACCCTTAGGAAAGAATCGAAGGAGCTCAGATGATGTCTCTAACTGCGTTGAGAAACCTATAGAGACACCGACTATTACGACAGTAATTGCAATAACAACCCATTTCATCTTTCTCAACATAGGTGAATACTTGTGAGTAAAAAAAGCCTCTGTTCCGCGCATTTTCTTTCCAGCAGCGTTACGTTGTCTACGCTTAACACAACAAGGTATTTGATCTTCAACCATCCTTTTACCCTTCTTTATAGACTTGCAAGGAGCCAACTCACAACAGAACGGCTTTATCTTGCCTATGATTTAAATGTCAGACTCATGTTGTTTACATTGACCTAAAGGTCCTTATGACATACCTTGAACAAGAGGAAGCCAATAGCGTGCGTATACTGCCAGAACGACAGGAAACCAAGTGATTACAAAGCAATAATTGGCCATGACGAGAAGAGACATGTACCAACCGAAATCATGTAAAGCGGTAATTTGTGAAATGACATTTGATCCAAAAGCAGCCGCTGTTGTGATGGACGTTACTGGTACGTTAAGGGATACAAAACTGGTTAAACAAAGAAAGTAAAAAACAAAATGAGTTGGATACTAAACGTCGTCAAAGCGGCTTCTTTAAACGTCTGTGAGAGGCGTCTACGTAGGTCTTTTATGTCTTTCTTTTGCATGAATGTGTCATAGAATATGAATACATCTAAAGCAATGTTAGAACAATGAAGCAAGGATAAAAATAAAAGAAAAAAATAAATGCAATAAGAGTAACATTCGTACCGTCTACGCCAATACCAAGAACAATAAATAATGATACTGCTGTGAGAACATTGACGTATTTAATCATTAGAATATAATGATAGATTAAAAAGACACTACAGCATTGTTAGAAAAGAATTACAAAGAAAACAACCCTCCGAAATAAAATACATAAAACCTTTTTTCTCAACAAACAAAACAAGGTACGTACACAGGGAAAGAAGCTACAATATGGAGCAACGAAAATACTGTAATGAATATAGACGATGTATGCCACCAAATCAATACAAAAATAATAGCCAAGCTCACAATCTAAACGAGAAAACAAACAAAATATTAGCCACATACAAAAAAAAATTCTTTAAAAGTATGACATACAGATATCTTGGCATCAGCGATGATATACTCCAATACTTCGTATTCAGTAATATAGTTACCTTATAACACCATTAATATGTCGCTAAACATGGAAATAACTGAAGCTTACCACCATGAAATACCATGACATTCAAGTCATCCTTACGTTTATTTGTAAGTCCTTTCAAGTAATCAACCATTGTTGTATCCATCCATTTTTTAAATTTTTCGTTTTGTTCATGTCTACGATCAGAATACGAGGAATAACCAGCAAGTGGAAGACCAAACTTATAGTGAAGCCTCAAAATAGTACTAAACAATTGTCAGTCATTTATCATTAAAAAAACAGCAATAGATGGATGCTAAGTATAGCAACGTTTTCAAGGACAGAATATTGTACCTGTATGGATGAGTCTTACTGAATTTTTCATCAGTATAAAGAAACATCCCGTTCACCAAGAGTTGGTTGACTACAATGCTTAAATCTCCGATTAAAGCACCTACACATGAATGTTAATCATTTAAAAAGCTATTATAGCATAAAGTCAATAAAGGAGGTACCTTTGCCATCAAGAACAATATTATTTGTTTCAGCATTGTAAGAAGGGTAGAAATAAGGTATTATCGAGTCTAGGTTTATGTTAAGATTACTGAGGATGAAAGGATTGTACTGTATACAATCACTTACCACCAGGTATGCATGTCTTCGAACTTGTTGCTTTACAAAAATCTTTGAAGCCTTCAATCTGTGGAATCTCATCAAAAACTTCTCTTGCGAATTTAATAATATCTTTATTGAAAATCGTTGCGTTTGGTGATTTATCCAGTGTCATAAACACAATATTGAGGTCCCAAGCACCAGCCTAAATAATGGGTATTAATATAGGCAATATATAAAATAACAAACAGTAACTGACAGGCTACATTAACAACAAAACAGGCTTTAAAAAAAAGTTGTCATTTTTTTTTTTGGACGGATTTAAAACGTACCATTTGTTGGCCGTATTCTACATTACGTTTACTATGTAATGATTCAGTCAATCCATATTCAGATAGTTCTATCCCTTCAGGAATTTCGCTGGACTAAAGTGCAACACAGTTATGAAATGAAGCAAAACTTTGCGACGTTTAAAATAATTCAGTGAAAAAAAATCAAAACCCCAAAAAAAAAAGGTACTCACCCAAGATGTCATTTCTCTTTTTGATGTTGGAGCTGATAAGAGTCTCTTTATTTTTTCATACGTTTCAGATATAGCAGCGCTGACAGAGTCAGCCCTTTGAGCAACAGGATGATCACGAACAGTGAACGCTAAATCAAGGATATCAGAAAAAACCACAAAAAAGTATTTGATTTCAAAAAAAAAAAAAAAAGGTAATCTTCTGGCTGTCTAGCTTCCCGGACGATTTCGACGTACATGCAATACCGTGATCAATAGTCACATTACCAAGAACGAGAGCAACAAGTCCGCCAATGCACAAGGCGAGCTGTGCGCGATTAGTAGATAAAAATAAAGATAGATGTTCCGAAGTGCGATCAGTGGAGCGCCACGCTATTTTTTAGAAAGAAAAACGCCCGCCCGAGGTTTGCGGCACAAAAGAGATCAACAGTTACAAAAAGTTTGTCCGCTTTGCCATAGCGTTTCACGCCATTTATAATCGTTGTTTGAACGACGCTTACGCGTGTTAAAGGGAATTCGTACCAAAACTAAAAAACAACCACTAAATAGCGCGCAAGGAAAGCGAACGATCGCATTCGTGTAGAAGAGCGTCTTCTTTGAAGAAGCTTCAGAAGGGTCAGTTAGTTCCACCTCTTCGGCCGCTAGTAACGTTATTAGACCTCATAACAAATGGAGCACAGGCCGTCGTTTAAAATAAAACACTTTTATCAAAAAACTTGACGTGCCCTTTACAGTTTCATCCTCTGAATGCTCAAAATCAGCCATAGGTCCATCTTCTAGCGGAAGCGGTTCTAAGTAGTCATCGTCAACAAGCGAACGTCCTTCCTCAACAGAAGTTCCGTTCTCTGACATGCCACAAGCCACGTTACGTTATATTTTTATGCAAAACAAATAAACTGTTCATCCAAAACTTGGCAAATTTCCACGCGCGGTGAAATAACAAAAACAAAAAAAAAACGCTTCAGTTAGCGTTAAATCGCAACGCAGTTCGCAAAAAACTTTATTTGAAAATAGACTAAGTGACATAGTCCTATTTTTTGTTATTAACCTTTATAGAAACAGCATCAACATCAATAATCATTTCATCTATTTCTTTATCCATGTCTTCATCAACAACATGCCATCGTTCACTTTTCCCTGTTTCCCCATTCCTTAGCTCAATCCAAAACTTCGAAATGACCCAATAACGTCCAAACGTCGTTGGCTCATGAGTGATTGCTTAAAAATATGTAAGTTCATGCCACAAGGATAACAAAAAATTATACAAAAACAATCACACATTTTAGGATCACTAACTTTCACGACATGTCCCGTGCGAACTGATTTCTTTTTTTGGTTTTTTTTGAAATAAAAAATGTCTAATTTCTCTCGCTTACCTCGTATTATAACGTTTGCTGTTCCCTTTGATCCTATGATAGGAAACATATATGTCGACGCGATTACTGGACCAAGGCTTGTCATAAGCGTTGCTTCATCAACGCACATTTTTTCAATGTTAGGCGTTGGAAAATTGCCAATTAAACGCTCCATTTCGACCCTACTTGTGTCAAAATTAATGCACGTCAATGTACTACGCACCGCTTATCTTCATAGAGTTTATCGAGTGCATTTGAAACCAATCTTGAAGACGCAGAAAGCGCAGAATTTCTTCTTACCCACACAACTAGTAAGACGATGAGTGGGAGCGTTGTAAACCAAGAAAAATGTAAAAGTACAATACCTACGAAAATAAAACCGCCAATCAAACCACCAAGGCCCAGTATAGAACCTAGAGTTCTCTTAGATGCGTAACACGCCTATAAGCTCACCCCATATTTTGAAAGGAATAAAATACATCAAAGTTCCAGTGAGAGTAACGACAGAAAGGTGAAAACGCACTGGCCACAGCTTTTCAGAATTAAATTACGGTTTAGGCTTAATAAACGCACCAATTCACCTATTCTCTTCCCCACTCGAACTACCCTTTCTGCAGCAGTTTCTTGTTTACCTGGCAGTAGTTGTGCGAAACGTGTCGCTGTGACTGGTAGGCACAAGCGCGTAACGCTGCGCCGAACAGTGCGGCGCTGTGTAATAGTGTTGTAAGCGTAGGAACGCACATTAACACGCCTTGAGCAGTGTTTTGGTTTGTTAGGCACAACAGCGACTCGAGGACAAGAAAGAGCGGACACAACAGTGCTACGCATAAGGAACATCTCGCAACGCGTATATTACATAGTTTTATAGAGTCAACAAGTTTATTAATATGAAAGGGTTTACGGTAGGTTTTGTTCAGGTTTATTTACGTAGTGCTGCGTGGCACTTGGTTACGGACTTTGTTCCTTCAGAAACAGCGTGTTTGCCAAGCTCACCAGGCAAAAGTAAACGGACAGCTGTTTGTATTTCTCTCGATGTGATAGTTTTCTTTTTGTTGTATCGAGCAAGGCGACCAGACTCAACGGCTAGTCGCTCGAAAATATCGGAGACGAAAGAATTCATAATAGCCATAGCTTTGTTAGAGATACCGGCTTCAGGGTGTACTTGCTTTAATACCCTGTAGATATACGTTGAGTAAGATTCATAGTTCTTACGTCTACGGCGCTTGGTGCCTGCATTAGAGGAGGCAGCTGGAGTTTTTTTAGTCTTTTTAGGAGATTTGCGTGGCATGTTGCGGTTAGTGTTGCGCTTGTGATTTGTGGTTTGAACAGTAACTTACAAAAAGTAACCGTTAAGCGAGATAATTAGGGCGGAAGTGACGGTTAAACACGGAGCAGACGTAGCTGCTCAAAACAACACAAAAAGAGATAGTTTGTAGTTGCATAAAACAAAAGTACAAGTAGCCGTTAGGACAATGTTATCGAGATGTCCAAAAACGGTTTAAAAGACGAAAAAGTGAGGCTAGCGACGGTTTAAAACGTGAGACGAAATTGAAAAGTTACAAGAGTTGAGTGTGTAGCGATGAGGAGGTGTTAAAAAACACCAAATTGATCATTTTAGAACAAGATCTACTCAGCCAAAGAGGCGTTGTATTTGGTCACGGCTTTTGTTCCTTCCGAGACAGCGTGTTTGGCGAGCTCACCAGGCAAGAGCAAACGTACAGCAGTTTGGATTTCTCTTGATGTAATAGTTTGCTTTCTGTTGTAGCGAGCGAGGCGACCAGATTCGAGTGCGAGTTGCTCGAAGATATCGGAGACAAAAGAGTTCATGATTGCCATGGCTTTGTTTGAAATACCGGTATCTGGGTGAACTTGCTTCAATACCTTGTAGATGAAGGTAGAGTAGGATTCGTAGTTTCTACGGCGGTTTGAACCTCCCTTGGAGACTTCAGCTGGGGCTTTGGTTGTCTTAGTAGATTTGCGGGCTGGCATTGTTTTGGTTTATCGTTATAGGTTGATTTGCTATTTGGCGCGACTTATGTTTTTTATAGTAGTCGAATCTGGTTGGTGGTTTTTCTCTAACTCTATTTCTGAAAACTCGCGAATTTTTCAAACCATAAAATTGCTGTTTGAAAAAAAATCACCAACCAGATTGGAGTTTGCACTTAACCGTTGTAACTCAATAGTACAAAATTAACAAACAACTACCATGTCGAAATCAGCAGGAAAAGGAGGAAGAAAAGCCGGTGACAAATCTCGTTCATTCAAAGCGGGCCTTACATTCCCAGTCGGTCGTCTCCACAGGCAACTCAAACAAGGACAATTCGCAAAGCGCGTAGGTATCGGTGCCCCAGTTTACTTGGCAGCCGTCCTCGAATACTTGACCGCCGAAGTTCTCGAACTCGCCGGTAACGCCGCTCGTGATAACAAAAAAGTCCGTATTGTACCAAGACACGTCATGTTGGCCGTTAGAAACGACGAAGAACTCAACAAGCTCCTCGGAAAAGTAACTATCTCCAACGCCGGTGTTATTCCAAACATCCACACCAACCTCTTGCCAGAGAAACAAAAGAAGCAAATGGTTGAGAGTGGTGAATCCCAACTCTACTAAGCAACTAGCTTTTACGAGCTCAAAAAATGGCTTTTTTTAAAGCCTCTTTCCCCTTGTAACTCTAATTTTAAACGTTTTGTACTCTGTAGCATAAATACTTCAAATTTTCAAAAAATCGCGGCAAATTGCGTTTAGTACTTTCGCTTTTCATATACTGCAGTAGTTTGCGCTTAGCTTTGTTTTTTACTACGCGTGTAAGTAGAAGATTGATGCCGACTTAAAAACGTTCTTTTGTGGTTGAATTTACAAGCGTAGCATGTTGTGCCAGGTAGGGTACCCTGTTGAGCATATAACAGGCGTTGTTGACACGGGTAATGTTAATTTGTTTTCTTTTTGCGTACGCTAAGCCTGTGCGTAGTTGAGGACTACCAACTTGTCGTTACAGCGTCAAATTCGTCGCCTGAAGGCTCTGTAATTGATGTGTGGGGTTGGCCGTATGTTACGTCAGACGAAAAGGTGCGTTTCAGCGCTATTTGGCGTTGTACTGTGTCATTTCTTACCATTTAATTTGTAGCCGCCTATTGTCGATCCTGTAGCTCACTATGTGGAAACTCGTGGCGCTATAACCTGTTTACAGGTACTTTTGGTATTTTACGGCTTTTATTCATCTATTATAGGGTATGCACTCTTCTGTGCGTACGCTGTTTCTCGTTGGGCTTAATTCTGGACACGTTATCCTACAAGAGCTTCCATTAGAAGATTTGGTACGCTTTTTATTGATTAACGCGCTAATCAGCGACTCTAACGCTTATGTAGCACGTCAAAGAGTTGCAAAGTGAAAAATTACATAGTGCTGCCGTATGCGCAATGGATGTTAGGGTAGATAATAACGTTGGATGCTCTGCGGACGAGAGCGGCAAAGTAATCATCTTTGAGTTTCTAGATCATGGCGTGAAGCGTGGAGATGTTAGAGAATTTTTTTCAGTGGTTATGACGCTTGGTGCGTTCGTTTGGCTATCAATGCAGTGCTCTTTGGTCGTTTTGGAAGAGATTTTTTTCTTGTTTTTTTGTTTGTTTGGCTCGTTTTTTGGCTTACGTTGGGTTAGACGTCAGAGCACCTCCTCAGTGTATTCGGTTTATCAATAAGGATACATTGGCTATGTCTATAACGAATGAGATTCACTTCTATGACCTATTAAATCCTAAAAAGCCTAGAGCGAAGATACACTGGTACTTTTTTTTTTTTTTTTCAAGAAGCGAATGGTTTTAATTTTTTTTTGTTGCTTCTGCTGGTTTTATTCACTTGTATGTTAGTGGTAATGACTTGAGTGACTGGGTTTGGTCTTTTGCAATACATCCTGATCGTCAAGATATCCTTGTTTCTGGTGCAGCCAACGGAAAAATAAGTTTGTTTGACACCCGAGATGCTACATTAATCAGAACACTTCCTTCGCAACATAACTCAATAGGTACGCACTCTTATTACTATACAGTGTTTAAAAACCCTCATACACAATATATGCCTATTGGCCTACGTTTTCAGGCGAGCCTGTGGGTCTAATCGTGACACTTTGTGTTTAATCAACTTTTTTTTTTTGACTTTGGCTTTTTTTTCTAGTGTGGGATGTTGCATTTTTCCATGCGTTCCCCGATAAGATTGTATCATGTAGTGACGATGGTTTCTTGATTTTATGGGATTTTAATAAGGAGCATGCGTTGAGGACTGCTGACCCTTTTAAAGGTGCTGTTGCACCACAAATTATACGAAAAGTGCTTATAAAGAATGGATTGCCTTTGAACGGTATGGACAGCGCTTGGTTTCCTTTTTGGATTTATGAAGTACTTATAATATGTTATTAGGTATATATGTACCGATGTCTCGTAATGGCATATGTGTAGCAGCAGAGCAAGGGTTGCTATTTCGAAACAACGTTTTTTGATTTTTTTTATTTGGTGTTGATATTCTCGATTTGTTGTAAATTTGAAGAAAATAGAGAAGAATTCAAGATGCAACTCCTGTTTACAATTATTATTCTACTCTCAAACAGTTGAGCATTTGCTTCTGCAATAGCGAGAATTATCAGCAATATGATTTCGTACTCTTACATTTTTAATTAGTTACATTGGCATTGTCGCCATGTTTGAGCTGCGTGTCAATGTCGCAACTTTTAATACGTTACTTGAAATCGCCTTAACGTCTTCCAAGGTTAACATTTCGTGATCCTATGTTTCTCACTTGATGCTGCAGTGTCTGTACCGAGGATCAGAGATGGTTTATTTTGTTTCCTTTTTTATTGGTTTTTGAGATCGTCAGCTACTTTCAAGTCTTACTGTCACGCGAAGATATGAACGTTGCAACATATCTGGTTATTTTTCTTTCCGTATTCATTTACGTACAGGTATTAACTAGGATTTAAATTAACAAATTAAACAAAATAGGGAAGCACGAGTTATTTTGTTGGGAATGAAAATGTAATTAATGGCTACCAAAAGGATGAACAGTATAATCTTGTAGAAAAAGTAGGATCTATAAACGGTATAGCGGCTACATCAAGTTATGTATATTGGACAGATAACGTACAAGGTATTGTACGCAGGTAAGCCCCAGAAATAGGAATAACAGTCCTTCGTTTATTAGTTGTTCAAAATTTTGTTTTTTTTTTTGTCCCTACGCTTCGACCCACGTGATTTTGATTTCTTTGGTGGTAGCACTCGTTTTCTTTTACACTTCGTAGTTTAATTACCATGTTTTTAATTTATTTTACACGTGGGGTTTTCGACAAAATAGAATTTTTTTTTTTTGACTTTACTTCATTCGGCTGTTTAGTGCTAAAGCCAGTTGAGGTCAAATTTAAAGTTTGGAGATATAAAAACTATCTACAAGTGCGCTTTGAGGGTATCTTGTGAGCTTGGTCCTATTGCCGCACGTGGTACCACCGCTGTGTTTACTGTTGGCGAAGGGCTATTTGTTTTTCGTGAAAAAGCATCTGAGGTAACACCTTTGGAGGGATTCAACACTGGAAGACTATTTACTGTTTATGGTACATACATATTTGTAGGTTTTCAATTTGAAATACACAAAATTTTTGTGCTCCATAGAAGCAACTCAAAAAAGAAGCAATGTGTTTGTGGTCGGCTTCTAGCATTTTGCAAATGTGCTATTGCCAGCGCTTGTATCTATAACCGAAAGGGTCACGCTGCTTCACAAAACTTATAAGGTTTTTACGTCCAAAGTTTTATCTTACTCTTGATAGATATTGCTTTCTTAGGAGAAAGCAGAATATTTTTAACATCGAATACACCTAATTATGCATTAACAACAATCACGTTGGATTCAGTTGATAACTTTAAAGTTGTTTACACAGGTACGTTTTGTACACTGTGGTAAAATGTTAAGATCTCATTATTAGATACTCAGTTTTATGGTATTGCAATACAAGAACAAGAGTTCAAGATACTGTTCAGTAATAATGATATCGAGAGCGGCCTTATCAGTGGCACAATAGTAATATCAGACGATGGAAAAGCTGCGCAAATACTTGATACAACCACAAAACGATTGGAATTTTCTACATACATCGCTTGGAGTATTACTTCAGGCGTTGTTTATGTTGCGCAAAAAAATTGTACTTTCCTTCTTTTTTTTTTTCTTCTTGTAAATTTATCTATGTTGACCTTTCTTTTTGTTTAGCTGTGTTAACATCCAACGGTGATAATGACTTCACAGATATTGATAGAGTACCTGGGCCAATGGCTATTTCAGGTAATGAACTAACATAGCTGTGATAAGTGCCTTGATTAATTATTGCTGTAGATGGAGTGTCTGTTGCAACACGTGCACCAACTACTATATCTCGTGTACCAGCTGTTGCGGTGGCTCCAGTGTTCGAAGTAGGTGTACCATCAGCGACTGCGGTATGCAAAACTACAGGTATAAGTGATGCAGAATGTGTTAACGGAAAGGTCCGTGTTGACAAAGATGTTGTTATTGATGATGACACCGAAATTAATACAGACATAGAAATTAATGGTACGTACCAACCAGCGTGCGAGGTATTTTTTCTGATATGTTTTGTAGGCAACTTTACAATAACCAATTCAAATACTAAGTTGGTAATCAAAGACGGTGGCACGTTAAATATTTCTGGTTGTGCGGATTTCAGTGGTACTTTGGTTATTGATGGTGATGACTTTTCAGAGAGAGAAATCGCTACTTTTGACTGCCGTGGAAACTCGACGTTTGACGTAATAGAAGTAGCGTATGTGCTAGTCCCTATGTCACTTATATTTTAATAAGTTATTAGTAATGAAGATTCGTGCAAGGAAGTTACAGCCAGGCAATCGTATTCGGAGACAAAACTGACAGCTACTTTCATTGTCAGAAATGTATGTGGAGACGGTACTCTGGCTACTTGGCAGCTTGTTGTAATGATAATCGCTGTTACTGTTGTCATAGCTGGTGTTATTGGGGTAGCTGTTTTTATTTATATGAAGAAGCAAACTGCTAAGAGTGAGTTCATGCATCAAGTTGAAGAACCAATACAAACCGCACAAAAACAATAATTTCAATTCTCCATCTTAGTGTTGTTGAAACAGCTGTACTAAAGCACGTGATTCAAAGAGATTTTTTGGAAATAAAGGATGTTTACAAGGAATTTTGTTTTGATGAAGGCACGTGGGTATCACGTGCAAAATGAAAGGAAGTTAAGGAATTATTCTTTTATTTTATTTTTTCTTGTTTGAGTTTATCCAAACGCCACTGCAAAGTCGTTGTTTATTTTCAATTGTGTTAGTATTCCTTGAGATTCGAACTCATTAAAAAAAGACTTCCATGAGTTTTCAAGTAGTCCAGTAACTTCAGAAATCCTAAAACCAATCATCAGTAAACATTTTAAAAGTGAACATAAATTTTGAAAACAAAATGTTCTGTTTGGCTCTAGAAGACTAGTGGAGGGTTAAAAAAATGAGACTTACCAAAATTTTCCAGCTACTGCGTTAATAAAGACATCTTGAGCATCACTCTTCGCAGTATTTACAAGAAGCAAATCAGTGCTTGTCAACAGTGTATTGATATCCTTCAATGCGTTTATCCAAATATTTCTTCTGCACACAGAATTCAAACTGATACTCACTCCTTCAGCTGTTATCTACAACAAGATAAGAACGATATATCCTCTAATAGCATTGGTTCTTTGCTGAAGGCTTTGCTTTGACAAATTTTCTAAAGGCACAAGATGCTTCACGTGGCCAAGAGATTTTGGACAAAAAAAAGTTGTTAATACTTACCCTTTCATCTAACTTTAGGTTTCCGACTACAGTGCTTATAAAAGAGCATTCTGAAGAGAGTAGCATTGCGTTAAGAACATCAGTGTTGTGGTTTTTTAGGAAGAGCTAAGCAAGGCAAGTGTTAGTCAAACACGACGTTGAAATAAGTTGTTTTATAAATATGAATGTTTCACGCACTGAGTGAAGGACAGGTATCGATGTAGAATTGTACATTGAAACAGCTAAATATGCGGCTTTTTGGTACACTTCTGGTATCTTACTACCACCGCTTTGTTCTTTCCAAAACATTGCGGAAACTTCTTTGATTATCGCGTCGGTACCTTCATTTTCTTAGTAAGTATTTTTCAATGTTTTTTCGAAGGGCCGAAAAAATCTCGGCATAGCTTGTTATTACACTTACCAAAATAAACATCCCAGTAGTATATTTCTGATAGTAGAGATTCAGGTGTATTTTTATGGTTCATCATTGGTTTAAATGCAGTGGTGATAATCTAAAGTTCACGTTTAGAAGAAGTTTCAGAGAAAATCATCTTTTAACGTACTCTCGCATAGTATGGGAACGATGGTGTCTCGATCAATAGTGGGTGTACAGATGCCCATTGTGATACCAATAGAGACCATAACTCAACATCATAGAGAGTTGTGACAACATTAGTTAATTGAACAACAGTCTCAACATCAACATGTCCTGTTTTCAAAAGGAAGAACATTTGACGGATGAGAAGCTTGTTCTGAACAACGTTTCTATTTTCAAGGTCACCGAAAATAGAGTCCCATAAATCAGGTGAATAGTTTGTCAACAAATATGCGCTCCAGTTGTAGTTACCTTGAGGACATAATGAGTTAGGATTTCGGAATTTTTTGTTTTGTTTTGTTTTGGACTCACCAATGATCAAGTCGGCGTCTTCATTGATTTTTACAGTTATAGGGTCTTTACGTAATTCTATACTCTTATATTCAGTGCTAGGAGCACCTAGTTCACCGATTTGGAGTGTCATATTAACCCACCATGTTTGTCCTTCCAAGTACCTTCAAACGATTTGTTAGTATGTTTTGTCAAAAAAGACTTTTTTAACGGCTTGTACTTGGATATAGGAGACTGAGATATCATTACACTTGTTTTAGATACAGTAGATATTGTTACTACTGGAAAACCTCGCTGATACATCCATGTACCTAAGTAATGAAATGACATCTTTGAAACACATTCAAGATTTTAAAAGAAAATGATTAAAAATCTTCGTACTTAAATCCTCCTTTGTAGTGCCGCCCATCACGTGTTGGAACGAGTCAAGAAGATCGTCTACAGTAGGGTTTGTATATTTATGAAGCTCCAAGTGGTGTGTCAAGGCTAAGAACAAGTTAGGCAAGTCAACGAATGATCGGAAAAAAATCAGGTCAATTATTATATTACCTTTGTTCCAAGCAGCTTCTCCTTTTGTTTCAACAATATATTTGTTTATAGCAGCTCCTTTTCCATAAGCAATATTAGAGAATCCGTTCTGAGCTGATGATTGGCTACCAAGAACATCCTTTTCAGGCACAGAAAGTGCATGGCTTATACCTGTGGCACGTGTTAGTGACATATTTACAAGAACGCGAACAGAAGTGAAGCACAAGTTTTTGGATAAAGGCAAAGCATATTATCGAATAACAAAGGGTGAGTTGGTTACCTTTGTAGTCGATTTCCATTCCAGAGAAGAATGCAAAGTTAAAGAAACTAAGAGGGCTATCAAGGCTGTAAATATCCCATGTTGGATGAAGAGATTTTACAGATGTAAACTGAAGATATCTCGCGAATCCTTCATGCAAATACACTACGAGGTATCATTATTAGAGGGGTATGTTATATAGATTATATTACCTTCTGACCACCATGGCATCGTAACGGTATCTCCGAACCATTGGTGAGACAGTTCGTGACAAGTAACCTGAGCGATGAGTTGTATTTGAGCAAGATTCGGATTTTTTGGATCAGTCAAAAGAAAGTCTGTAGCATAAGTCACTAATCCCCAATTCTCCATAGCATCATCTACTATTGCAGGACGGCAATGGCGTCAAGTTTCTTCATTGGTGACCAAGGAATAGGCGAATATAAAGCTGAAAAAAAATGAACAAAAAAACAGGCTTGATTGACTCTGTCGTACGTGTGAAGTACTCAATGCATCCTACTGTTGATGCTAGTCCGAAAGCTCCAAGTTTTTTCGCATAGCCACCTGCGGGTGCGTATAGCCTGTAACGGATGTCTTTTGTTTGGTGCTCTATATACTCAAACTTTCCTATAGCAAATGCGACGAGGTACACTGACATAGGCATTGGAGATTTTTCAAAAATAAACGTTGTAGTTCCAGCAACTTTTCTAATTTCTTGTTCCTTCGTGTTAAACAATGCGGTGTAATTAGTAGGCACTCTAATAATAGCTTGCATATGTGCTTTCATAGCTTAAAATAACAAGTTAGCGAGATACAAAGGTAAAGTCACAACAGCAGAGGTGAAAGGTTTTGTCACAAAGGCTAGAGTTTGTGGATCTATCTCTGTAGTAACTTGTCGTACCTGGTTCATCGAAACAAGGGAATGCCATGCGGGCGTATATTGCTTCAAATTGAGTAGCATACATGTATTCAGATGAAGAGGCTCTTTTTTGTTTTTCTATTTTGT
The DNA here is from genome assembly GCA_038496445.1 of Trichosphaerium sp. ATCC 40318. NCBI lineage: Eukaryota > Discosea > Flabellinia > Trichosidae > Trichosphaerium > Trichosphaerium sp. ATCC 40318. Next base: position 218,216 of record JALMLS010000538.1, read on the forward strand.
TGTCAATAATTTCTATTTTTATCAGGACAACACGTGCTTTCTCTTGGTTTATTTGAAGTCCCTGAATAATACGCCATTGCTTGCGTTGCTTCTTCGTCTGACATTTCATCGACGTCAATATCGGTAGAACTCTGGAAAAATCCTGTAGCGTTCTTGGTATTGATTGTGGCTAAAAATACAAGGTACACGTTAGAACTCATCGAAAGTTTTTCTTTTTTTTTTGTGACGCAAAAAAATATCTTCGGACTTACACGTGAACGCAACGATCAATGAGGCAGTGCCTAATTTGATTGGATCCTTAAAAGATATAATAGCGAATTGTCGAATGTTATCAAGGTCAATTGACTCCGCAGTAATGTAAGGACCTCCTGGTTGATGTAATACAACGTCTTGAGCCAAAATCTTCGGACGAAGTCAGCTTCAAAAAGAAGGAGAACAAAAAAACTGGTTTCCGGATCTTTTTCCGATTTTTTTGGAACGACGAATGGAAAAAACGATGTTCGTCTCGGATACGCCTTCTTTTGATGTTTTCGTATACGTACAGTAAGTTCGCTTTGATGAAGTACGATACAAGTCGTTTCGACATGGACAGTGATGTTCAGCTGTATTACACCCTGGTACGTTGTGTCTGGGAGTTTATCTAGCGATAAAGTGATAGTATAGTCATCTGGTGTAACAGATAACGGTAATCTAATGTAAAATCAGTATTAGAATGGTCAGAACAACAGTAAACAGTTTCTGTAGTCTCACGTGCCTGTACGGAAGAGTTGTATTCATAATACACTTGCTTGCGCATAATAAAGCACATGAAAGTAGTATAATGACACAAAGAAGCTTTGTCATTGTGGAGAAATGTCGTCAAATGTTTCACTAAATCTTACCGTTTAGGAGTTTGGACGTATTCGTTCAACTTGGCTTAACTGCGATCCGATCTATATGCTTTCAGGCTTAGTGTTGTTGGCAGGTATGCCATATAATTGCATTAGCATAGTATGCAAATAAGGCATTCTTTTAGGGTCACGCTTTTGGTAATTACTAAATTTAACCATAACAAAAGCAAACTAGGTGAAAAACTGTTATTACTTTATGAATCAATGTCATGTGGTGTACCTTGACGCGTTATGACTATGTCAGCGCTACTTAATAAACAGTTCTTTTAACCTATTTACATGTCATGCTAGCATATGTGCTTGTGCATACCCTTGTCAATGCGAGAAGACAGGATCTCGGTACTAACTAAGTGAAGTTGTTTGCACAATTCCAACGAGTTAAAAGCTTGTCCAGCGTAGACAGAATGATCAAAGTAATCTATCACATGTTTGCTTGGTTGCAGATGATAACAAATTGTTGAATATTATTTTACAACGCATGTACGCAACAGGTACAAAAACTTTGTTGTTTTTTTTATTGTTTGACTTATTTTCTTCCCGGTAAACTCATGCGACGCCAGTCAAAGCAAAAGTAAAGCAATATCCTAAATATCTGCATTGAATTAATCACGTCTAGTAGCTACATACAAAGGACAAGTCATTTACACAAATAAGAAACGTGTATGTTAATGATGCTTCAATATTTTCTTATTTGTGGGTTTTACTGTCTATTACTTGTAGTAGGATACTTAATAACGTCTAAAAGCAAGGTATGTATAAAAAACGCGTGTGGTTACTAACAACACTGAGTAGCTTAAGGATATAGTAAACATTGAGAAAGAAGCATGTTGCCGTCTATTAGACCTTCCAACAGAGCTACACCTTGATATTATTGACTTAGATTATGAAGTTTATGTAAAGTGGCCTCTTTTATCAAGACACAGTGCTATTACAACAAGGTTTGATAGTAGTTTTAACAAGCATGGAAAGTGGTTAAAGCAATCAAAACTAGGCATCTACTGTGAACATTCTTGGAAGCATGGTAAACGTCATGGAGAACAAAAAAGAAGATATTCTAAAGACCGTATGCTTCAACAGTACAATTGTATAGATGGTAGCATTGAAGGAGAATTCAAGGAGTGGCATTACAATGGTCTACTGGCCACACAGAGCTATTTTAAAGGTAATAAATGGGAAGGCGAGTATAAAAGCTGGTATAGAAATGGTCAGTTGTACACACATAGGTACTACAAAGAAGACAAATTGGAAGGTGAATACAAATGCTGGTACTCAGAAGGACGATTGTGTAGACACTGCTTTTATGTAAATGGTGAACTACAGAGAATACAAAGAGTTTGATAGAAAAGGTAAATTGAATAGGCATTCTATTTATATATGAAGCGCTTGCCACACGATATCCAGAAAGAGTATTGTATTTCCAGATTTAAACAAGTCATTTCATCCGCCAAGGGCATAAATTCTTGTAAATCAAAAAATTAATTGGTTTTCACTGTTTTTTGTTTCTAAATACACGTGACAAATGAAATTGTCTAATTTTTACCTTACCAATAAACCGTAAAAAACTTTCTTAATTTGCGGTATATCGCTAATGCATTCTAGGTTTCTTTTGACATTTCAGCTGTGGTTCTTTGTTAAGTCATCTCTTTCATGCAGTTAAAAACTAAGTTGAGAGCTGTTTGTGCGTAGTGGTGTCGATTATGGCCAAAAACCTTTCTGGTGAGGTAATTTGTAACTGTTTAGCTACTTTTGATTGACTTTAGACAAGCATTAAACAAAGATTCATATTTTAGGACAACTAGGAACCAACTCAAGCGAAAATCAAGCCGATAATTAAAAACGACAATATCAGAGCGTTTGACAAAATGGACACCGAAGACAAGAAAGGTGAGGCTTTTGTAGCACGTTTAACTCCATCTAACAGTATTTTTTTAAAGCAGCTTATGGATACTCGTTTATGCGTAATATAACACCTGCAAAAGATAGACCATTGGTTTCTGTTTCAGTATCTAGAAAGCGTACAGTTGGTAATACTAAAGACGTACTAAAAGCGTCAACTACACTTGACACAATGTCAATGTTTGCAAGATTTTCATCAACCAATAAAAATGTCGGACCAAATCAAGTATCCGACAGAGATATGGCTTCTGTCACAATGTCACAGTTAACAATTGAGGATCAAGATAGAGTAAAACTTAACTATGACGCTAATGACGTATCTTCAAATGATGAAGATCAACGTGTTTACCGTTACTACCAGTGGTGGGTAAGTAATATGAAATCAAGTTAGTAGATTTATGTTTTAACATTTCTTTTATTAAGGTTGATGGTATTGAAGAGTTTATGTATATTCATACAATCCAAGATTGGCATCGTGTACAGAAATACCAGCTTAAAGTTTATTCTTTCGATGCACCAAGATTATGTACATACTGTTTTTTGTGTCAATGTAACGCTCATGTCTGTTTCTCTTCAGCATTGAATTTTGAAGACATTTCTCCTCCTACACGGTTAGCTGAAGGATCATTTGTTAGTAAAGTATCCGAATCCTCATCTATCGTCAAAGAGAAAGAACGTATAGGTATGTAAAAATCCATAAACAAAAAACCAGAAGAGCACGTGCTTATTGTTTTCTTTTACAAAAAAGATGTCCGTATCAAAAAAGAACATGCTAGTAGAAATAATGTTGTTATTGTTGAAGGACTATGTAACTATTTACTTGGAGAGAATGGATTAGTCTATTTGGTCCCACACAATCGTTTTAGATTAACAGGAAGGGTACCTAACCTTAAACGTATTATTCAGATTGATGCAGAAGAAAGTCATGCTCTTGCTTTGAGCAAAGATGGCCAAGTTTTCGAATGGAGATCCCACCGTCTCGTTAAGTCTAATACTCCCGTTAAACTAAGTATTGGCTATTTCATTGTATCCATAGCTACAGGGTTAAACTATTCAATGGCATTAACCAACAAAGGATTTGTTTTTTCTTGGGGTGATAATTCATTTGGTCAACTTGGCCACTCTTTGGATAAACCAACAGGAGTACCAACAAAAATTCCCAACCTAGAAAAAGTTACTCAAATAAGTGGTGGAAGAGAAGATTCTGTTGTATTAATTTCGGATGGGTCACTTACTGTGATGGGCAGAATTCCTGCTATCAGGGTACGCTATATCAAATTTTTCAAATTTGAACGCCAAGCTCCGTCAGGTTCTTCTCTCAAACGAGATTGGTTCGTATTCTAGTTTCCATTCGCTGTTGAGATAAGCAAATGACTGCGCTTGGCAATGTTTAATTTGAAGGAAACGGTAACAACCATGAAATCTAAGTACTTTTTTTTTGTAGCATGGAAAAGGACGAACGTATTACAACACTTTTGATGGTGATAAGATAACACTTTTAAAGCATAACTTTGCTCTAACATCATCTGGAAAAGTATATGAAGTCACAACATCAAAGAAAAAACTTATCAGTGGCAACCTAAAGGTAACAGATATCTGTGGAAGACAGACTCCTTATTTTTTGGTTAACAACGGAGACATTTATCAAAAACAGCAAAAGAAGGTTAAAAAAATATCATCTTCATCTCAACGTGTACTCTATCACGCTTGCTCAACAGTGTTTGTTTCCGATTCAAGGACATTGGTTTTGAATGCACAAACAGGGAGAGCAAAATGGATTACAGATCCTGTTAAATACAACCAATATCATTGAGACCCTGGTTGTTTTTGTCGTTGTCAACAAGGAGAGGTTAATAGGCGGTTCCACCTGACGGAGAGTTGTGTTAAAGGTTTTCGGTAACTGGTATAGTAAGTACTTGTACAATAAATAAACGCCAAAAGCGCCCAATCATATTCTGGTACATGAACTGGCAGAAACAAGGTAAACAATGTTGAACGCTTGTTTTCAAGTTTCTCGGTTTTTTTTTAGTACACTAACGATGTTCTAAAGTACATAAACAAATTTTCAATTGAAAATCGTGTCTTTTAGCAATCTGTCAATAGCCGCAAATTGATTTGCAGAGGAATCCCCGGTAAGAGGGCATACCAGCATTGGTCGTGAGAAGCTGACATTTGGTGACTGAGGTATCAATTATTAGCGAGATTGAATTGATGGTAGATAGAAACGTGACCCATTGAGTAGGTACAACTGCTGAGGAGTGGGATACGAAAAGATTCATTTTCTCGTCCTCGTTGTGGCCTTTAATAGCTTCAGTCTTCAAGAAAATAAACACCGTGGAGCTCGTTAACAACGTGTTATAACAACTTTACTATTGGTAAACTAAACTTATGGGTGAATTGGGTTTGAGAAACAATCACAAAACACGTTTGTTTAGAAAATATGACTTTCTATCCTAAGTTAGCAATTTAAACGTGGTGTCAAGCGTTTGGAAAAGTATGAATTATGTAGCAATAGGGACACCGTAGTAAATAAGTTTTCTTGCTTATACAGTTAGTGGTAATAGCCAACCAACAGATACCTACATACTTTTTTGTCAACTAAAATAATTTTGGATTCACATTAGCGCGCTCCCTAGTAACGCGTTAAAAATGATGCTTTATGCTCACTACAAAAAAATACTACACTACTATCGTAAGGACAAGCGTGGTTCTTATATGTCCACACAGTATTGTAACGCGCAGTTACAGCGTAAACTTGCTGTAATATTACTACTGCAGGAAGAAATGTCCGAGGGTTGCGTCATGTGTAAACCCAAATCATGCGTTGTCCCTTTTTCTACAATAAAGTGACTTTGTGAAGCTCCAAATCGATAAACTAGTCGAATTCTCTGTACTAGCGCAAAAATTCTCTACAAATGAAAAAAATGTGCTTCATTTTTAGTTCTTTTTTTTCATACATACCACGCCAATAACAACACTTGTATCGCTTTAGTTTCAAACAAGAGGTAACTTAGCTATAATTTAACCTTAAATTACCTTTTAAAGTACTTTTTGTAACCACGTGAATTCGTGACAAACCAGAGCGTTTTTTTTCTTCAAAACCGCGCAAATGTCTAAATTAGTTCCGTAAAGAATTCTGTCCTATTTTTTTTTCGATCACGTGACTAATTTCTAAATTTCTGCCCTAGTGAACAATGTCAGCAGCACTATACTGCGGTGTTATGGTTGCTTTAGTCTTCTTTGTTTCGAGTTCGCTTTCCGCTTCAAGCGCTAGTCCTGATACTATCTTCAATTGTAACGTAACTGCTACTAACTGGGGCTGCCCTCCTACTGATTGGAGGAACAAAACAATAACGCGAAACGGCGAAAGGGTGCAAGTACCAAACCGCTTAAGATGTGACACGAAACCCGAACCACTCATGAGTTGGGCGACAAAGACAGTCCGAACTGATGACTATATGGTCTTCGTTGGCGCAGAGGATAACCCACAGACCGAATATGTACCTGGGAGTATCATTGAAGTTACTGTACTTACCCTCAAGTACTGGTCAAAGTACAGAGGGTTGATGATGTGCGCTTTTCTATCTTTTTTAGACTTTTTTTCATTTTGCCCTTTTGGTTCCCTCTCCATACGTAACATTACTAATATTGTCTTTAAGGTACGCCGAAGATTCGGACAATAATCACGTGGGTGAATGGAAGTTACCAGATGATTTCCCACGTGCGTGTGAACTTTGCGAGATTTTCTTTTTTGAATCAGTTTCTGTGTTGCTACTTTTTTTTCATCTTTTTATGATCACGTGACGTTGTATATGAACTTACGCGTGTATTTAGCCGTATTCCAGTTGCCTTGGGCTTCTGATCATCAAACTTGCGCTCAGACATTGATGCACGCAAGTGCTCAATTGAAGCCTTTGAGATCTACCATTTCGTTTGTTGCTCCGCCAAAGGGTACCGGAAAAATCACTTTCCGAGCACTCATAAAGAGCGGCGATGCCAACACTGGTGACTTCTGGTGGCCAAATATGGATGGCGACTTTACAATGACAGAATCAAGCGAATCTCTTCCAACAAACACTGGATGGTTCCAAACAGAGGTACTGTCCAGCAACCAAATATTATTGTCTTATTCTTTCAAAGGTTGGACAATCTTGTACTGAGCGATGTGAGATGGAAAGTCTTCAATGTGACTTGGTTTCTTTGGAGAGTATAAACGGCATTGACGAGATTAACTCAGAATTGAAAGTATCTGGATTTTTATGCAAGAAACCCTTCCTCAGTGGTTGCAGCGCTCTTGGTACAACACAAAGTACAGCAGGATTTTGTTACTACGATGATACAAGATGCGGAATGCAAGGTCGTTCTAATGATAGAGTAAGCTGTGACGCAAAGAGTACAAGTGATGAAGACGGGTATGTTTACTTTACGCTGCTTCTTTATTTTTCTAACTTCTTCTCTAAGAATGCGATTCTGTCGATGCTTGGAAGCTACCTTAGCGCCAGTCACACAGGATAACACCACTGCACCATCTGATAGCGGTACTGGATCACCAATCGACGATCCAAATGGCTCATCTTCATCCTCCCGACCAATCATCTCCGTTTTGTTGCTTTGCCTATGCACATTCGGTATTGCCTTCTTCACATCACAAAACGGTCGCACTTCAACGCCATTTATCCTTGGACTATTACTTATTGCTCTCATCGCATTGCCTTCGGCTCACGGACACAACTGGGTCACAAGCATTAGTCGAACACCTCGTGCTAGTACAGAAACACCTTGTCCACCTAAAATTCAAGAGGGACCTCATGTTCAAGTTGGTCCTGGTCAGGAATTTGAACTAGAAAATGTTCAAGGTCACGGAGGTGTATCTTACTTTGCTATTGTTCACAAGAAGAATGAGGATAAATTAAAACTCCACACAAAGAAGATGTTTGAAAAATACTTTGACGAAGCGCCTGCATCAGCACTCTCAACACTTCGTGTTGTACACAGACGTTTTAGAAACCGCGATCCAGAAGATGGAGACTCCTTCCTGGGACCTGAGATTGCCATAACGGATCCTGACTTTGTTCCTCGACCAGAAGCTTTTGGAGGATGGGGAGCTGAAGCAAAGTTGTTTCCATACAAACCAGAGTATCATCAAGACAACTACGCTGAATACGAACATCCAGATATGCCTTGGATTGAAGGTGTTTTCAGAGGAAGACATTACACCAAGAGACCTGGAGATTCTGATGCTGTTAAGATTAAGATACCTGATAGCTCTGAAAAGGGAAGGTACATCGTTCATTGGTACTGGAATGGATATCGTGACTGTACAGATGTTGACTACGTTGATCATCAAGTTGAGAATATTTACGGAATTAAAGAAAACGTGACATCATACACGTACGTTCTTCAACATATATAAATCAATCGTACTTATAAATGTGCTTAGGCGTGTAGATCACTGCTTCTTCCCAAAGTACAGAAGTGCAGGAAGTACGAACTAAACTTTTAAATATCAATTGCTAATGCTGTTTTCTTTAGGATGTACAAAAATCTACACTGACTTGTCTTACTGCGCTCGAACATGTGGTCTAACGTGTTCTGGTATCGCGGTTATGCCTCTATCAGTTGCATCAAGATACGCAGAAGAAGCATCACTGGTTCCTGATGGTTGCTTTGAAAACTTCGATAACTTCACGGCAATAGAAAACCCTGAAGATATAAACGTTTGTTTCTCTGTGCGAGGAAGAATACCTTCTGATACCTTTGGAGAAACAGAGATAGTCTTTGAGGATGACCCCGCCTATAGAGCCACATGTTATGTGAGAGGAACTGGCCGCGTATTTCCGGGATATGTAGCAGATACAGAAAAGGAGATACCATGGAGACATGGAGATAAATGTATCGACTGCAACACAAGAGAACTCAACAAAGACTTATCGTTGACGAATATACCAGCCTGGCCGCTCTCTGAAGATTGTATAAACTGCGACCTTGAACCTGTAGTAGTTAACAAGCCAAAGGTACCTGCGTTAATCAACAAACAGTCAAGTATGGCTTGTAACGGAGCAAGAAACGTTTGGACTCAAGTGAACGGAGAGAACCACTACAGTTGTAACGGAACAAGAGCTGAAGTTTCTAAGCTTTGTCATAAACAGCTTAGGTTCGACGGTAGAAGAGAAAAAACTGATGGTTTCTTCCCTTCAGAGTGTGCTATGGCTGCTAGCTTGGATCCCGAATGTACTGACAAGATTACAATGTTCGATCGCAGCTTGACTTATGGTGGTGTACGTGCTGGCCAGTGCTATTGTCAGACAAAGGTTGAGTGTTGTAACGGGTGCTCATTGGTCGATAGAGGTACTGCCTATCACTATTATGATCTTGCGATGGTTTGAAGTCTTACAAAAACCCAAATTGGGAAATAAATATACTTATTATCGTTCTTGCGTTGTGTACCTCACGTAATACAAAACATAATTTAGTCTTCTATCGAATACTATGATCAACTTATTGTGTATTCAGCTTAACAATGAGTTATTTGTTATACACTTATAGACTTGCCGGTGGACACAGCAGAAGCTCTGAGGGTAAGTCAAAAAATAGTTCAAACTGAAATTATACGTGCACATTAATGAGTTCGACTGAAGAATGATCTAAAACCTGTATGCAATAAGAGTACAAAGGTCATAGCATGTAGATAATGTATCATGTGTCATCAAGTGAACGTATGTTGGTACTTAAATAACGTTTTTTTGCCAATCACGTGACGAGACTTTTAAACATGATCATAATTAAATTGTGCGTCAAACGTAGCGCGCTTTAAAATATCTATAATAATAGCGTCAATGTACATAAAATGCTCGCAAAACAATGTTTTTATTTTGCTATTTTACTAACTTTTTACGAAACGAATTCTCGTCTTTGATATTACTCTTCTAGTCCATTTAAACTCTTTTCAACGTACCTAGCGTTTTTTAAATTCATGTTTAAACTTAAAACAAATATATCACGTGCAAGCAAGCATTAAAAAAGAGTCCCTTGCGTTTACTCCAAGAATGCACGTAAAATTGCCTTAAAACAGAAATCTCGATTGTCGGTGATTTTTCTCGTGAAATAGACCCAAAACCGCAACTCAACAGCCTAATGAAGTTCCTCTTTATCATATTGGCGCTAGTGACCCTTAAAAACTATGTATATAGTCAAGAGATAGATTTGTTTACTGCCATCAGTACCGTTTCAGCAGGAGGCCCAGGTGCTATTGAAATCGCAGAGGAGAGCGTAACAGACCCTGTATCAATAATAGGCGGTACTAGAATCCTAAGAGCTACACGTACTGCGTCTTCAGCGCCGTCTCTGACCTTGCGTTGTGCTGCTATTGCAGGTTTTCTAGCCTACAGCGCAGATGTGACTGTTTCAGGTGAGTGTAGAGCTATATACGCTGGGGATGATGGTAACGGTTTAACTCCTACGAATTTCATACAGAGCGGATGTGGTAAGTGAATTCTTTTTTGTAAAGAACACTTTACTTCTTTTGCTAAACGGTTTTTTCTTTTTTATTAAGATTGTTGGAATCTGCACATGGTTGACACTGATAACGATGTTGTTCTTGAGTTTATTGCACGTAGTACACTTCAATCTGATCTTTTGGTATCCACCCTCCCAATACAGACGGCGGTTGTAGATCAAGATATTTGCTTCCCTTTTTCCGGGAACCGTACTGTTTATTCTTCTATTGACCATATTGAGATTGGCATTATTGGTAATAGGATTAATATTGATGCGAATATAGGATATTCGTGTTGTCAACCAAGACTATCCTGCTGGTAAGTGTTTTTTCCAACTTGTGTTTTTTCGTGATAGTTTTTTTTTCTTTCTTGTTTTTTTCCAAAGCGTGTCTTGACTCGTTCTACCGCTAAAGTTTTGCTTCGTTAGGCATACTGTTACAGATTTGAACGACGTGATGGTTAGTGAAACAAATATTGGAGATACTATAAGATTAGGTATCATGTGCGAAAACTATGACTCGTTGCCAGAAAGCATAGAAGAATTTGAAATTTCTTTTGGTTTTCCGCAAACTATTGGTCGTATGGACGATACAACAATAACCTGTAATAGTGCGGTAAGTTCCCTCGAACAATCTCCAAATTCTCTAGGTCTCTAAGTTATCTTATACGTGTATCAGGCAATGAATCCAACAGTTACTGGGAATGCACTTACATTGAGTGCTATCTTAAACGAGAACGAATTAGTTAGCTGTGTGGTTGAAGTTGATTTGTTTGCTAATGGTATAGCGAATGATATTGCAGCTGATATTACGTCATTACGCACACCTGATGTCACATTCAAATCTAACGCCAATATGAATACGTGAGTACCCAATATTTTTTTTTTTTAAGCTGACAGTTTTTGATAATATCTTGTTTAAGGCAAGGCACAGTTGATTTCTGCAAACCTCCAGAACCCTCAACTGTTGTGGTTGGAAATCCACCCACAGACGCACCTACTCTTCAACCTACACCTGAACCACCAACTGCAACTGCAGCACCTACAACTGAACCTCCAACAGGAACTCCAACAACTCTATCGCCAACTGAGCCAAGTCAACTAATTTGTATTTCACCTCGTATTATTGATGGCATGTGCCAGTACGTATTTCAACAATGAAGACATTCCCATAGCTATATAGCCCTATACTCTATCTAATGACATTTCTAGGTGTCAAACATTCCCTTGTCACAGACTACCTGATAGTGATGATATTCAATGTGAAACAGAAGATTGGTATTGCTATTTCATAACAATGGCTCCTTCTTCAGGTTCCTTTAGAGTATCTTACGGAGGATTTGAATGTTTTTGTTCAGTGTAAAATAAACGAAAAAAACAATACCAAACGAGTCACAGCACATTAACGGCCTTTCTTGACAAAAATGCTCAAGTTTGTATGTTGGCTGTAAAAAAGTTCGTGGGTGTATTTCTCATAGCGGTGAAAAGATTCCACGGTGGCTATGTGATTCACATGAATACGGTTCTGTACTACATGATTTAAAGGGCCGTCTAAGTAGACACAATGATCCAACAGTCAGCCACTGTGACTGGTCAATGTCTTTTTTTCAAGGAAAAGAATGCACTGATTTCTGTTAAGGCTTGTAGCGTATTCATTCAGTCTTTTTTAACTCAACACAAGCACAACAGATGGACCTCATATTCACCGTAGATGGCATGGAATTCATTGTAAAGCGCTTTGTACCTGAAAACTGTGTGCGTATAACGGCCTCCAAGTACTCCCTGGACTTGATGAACATGGACGATTCCTTCTAGGTGCGTGATTATCAAACGGTTTACGCAAACCATCTCATCGTTTCACACAGCCCAGCTAAAGAAAGGATCTAAAAAGTACGCTAATTTTCGCGTTTGTGGAACAAAGTGGGTTGTGGGAGATTGCGTCTGTTAACGCTCAACAGCTCACTTTAAGCCTGCATAGAAAGACTGTGTCAGTAAACTTGGTTCTTAAAGCTGATTTACCAAGATTCAGCACGGACATCAAGAACAAGAACAAGGTACTATTAGTACAAAAAATGGAACATGCAAAGTTGCAAAAAAATATCACGTGATATCAAAGTAAAGTATTTTCTAGGTTTGGAGTTTGAATGTACTTGGTAACATTGCAACTATGAAAAAAGGACGTGAATGTACGGCTTCCTTGTTTTCCGAAGCTAATTTCGACCTTACAAGTAACTGACTAGTACCAGGTGTTGCTCTTCTCGAACCCGCAGTGTCAAAAGGCACAAAAAGTGTTGCCTTCAAGTACGTGTCATTTGAGATGATGACGATGCTAATAATCTTTCCAACAGGGTCCTTGACGTCTCACAGTCACTTAGACTAGGGATTGTACCTTGCGAAAAGTTCTCCTTGCAAAGCAGGCTGGGTAGTGAAGTAAATAGCAATGGTGTTGGTATCTTTATCTGGTGAAGTAATTCAAAACAAAATGATAACTACAAAATGCTACAGGGGAGAAGGGTTTAACAAGGGCGATATTGTTACAGTAACAATAGATATGGAAAACAAAAAGGTTTCTTTCTTGATAGGAGGAAAGCAGGTCAAAACCCCTCCTAAAGATCTAGGTGAAAAGTTCGACTCTTACTACTTTGCTGTGAGCGCTAATGACTCCTGTTCCTTACTCATTGTTTACTAAAGCAAAAAATCATCACTTCATGCCTGACTTAGCTTCTTTGCTTACAACTTTCACAAGTCTTTTTTTAAGGGTGGTGGCTTTGGTTTTTTTTAAAAGTGGTTTGGGTATGAGGCGGTAAAGGGACAATCATCAAAGATCAATCTTAACTGAGACCAGCCAAGATTAAAAAAATAGACAACGGTTCTTACATCCACCAGATTGGGTTTTTTTTGGGTTTTTTGGGTTTTTTTTGACATCGCGTCATAGCTAATACTCACAATTGTTTGCTGTAATAGTTGCAATGTACTATGTATGGTTTAAAACTATTTATTTTAGCTAGCACCAATACAATGTCTACAGATAAATAAGTGTCTAAGGCAGCTTGACCAGAGTTTCAAACATTTCTGAAAGAAAACAGCAGCCACAAGACACAACGTCAATCCAAATATTTACATTGTTTTGTAGTATTAACACATAGGCTATAACCACACAATAATTAACCAAACAATAGATGCTATTACTGCAAATACCGTCAATATTTTATATTCACGTGGGATATCCACCCCACTTTTGTCATGTCTTCTAATATACCAACAATAGCTCAAATCTATAGTATGAACACCTGCTAAAGCTGTAACACCAGCATCAGTAACAAGAGTACTACATAAATCTATTGTATGAACACCAGCCAACGCTTTAATTCCTTCATCTGTCACATATCTACAGAAACTTAAATTGATTGTGTGAACACCAGCCAACGCTTTAATTCCTTCATCTGTCACATATCTACAGAAACTCATATTAATGGTATGAGCTCCAGCTAAAGCTCTAATACTTTCGTCTGTCACTTTACACTCATTAACATTGATGCTATGAACACCAGCCAAGGCTTTAATCCCATCATCAGTCAATTGATCACAAAAAGCAACAGAAATTGTATGAACTCCGGCCAATGCTTTAATACCTTTATCTGTAGTATTTCTACAACCGCTCAGATTTATAGTGTGAACACCAGCTAAAGCTATAAGGCCATCTTCTTTTACATTACATTCGCTCAAATCTATTGTATGAACTCCTGCTAAAGCTCTAACACCAGCATCAGTAACATGAGTACCACTTAAATTGATTGTGTGAACACCAGCCAACGCTGTAATTCCTTCATCTGTCACATTATTATACCGTAAATTTATTGTATGAACACCAGCCAAAGCTTTAATACCTTCATCTGTCACGTGTTTGCAAATACTCAAATCAATTGTGTGAATACCAGCTAAACATTTAACTCCCTTATCTGTCACGTTCGTTTTTGCCAATACAATCTTCCGTATTCCAGCTAATAGAATTAGATGATCATCAGTACAGTCATCAAGCTGAAGACTATTAATAATCTTAAAGTTACTAAGATCAACTCCTTTCTCCAGATTCTGTAATTTGAGGTCAAATGCTCCTTGCAAGTACTGTAAGTGGTGTTGTCTTATACCAAATTGAATTATAATTCTATTTGAGTCTATGAGATGAGGTGAAGTTTTGTACAGTTTTATGAGCTTTTCTTCAGTTTCTATGATTATATCTCTTGTGTTTGCGTATTGCAAGTGGTATTTTGCGATATTAGCAAACATTTTAGATGTATGCACTATAGAGTCCATAGATAACAGCGGAACATTGTGTAGTATATGAACAATAACTTCAACTGGTATCTCATCAAAGAATGCGCTGTTTGTGTTCATTATCAAGTTTACAAGGAGCTAGTTCCGATATAAAATAAAGAACCTTACAACAGCAAAGCAAGACAAGGTGCCACGTGCGTTTTGCTCCTTTGAACTACCGGAGTTGACTTGAAAAACATAAACAGTAAAAGATTTTACCTGAAATAACTATTATTAGCTTTTCAGAGAAACTGACTTTAAGCATCAAGAACGATAGCAAACATTTATTGTACCGTATAGCAGTAGTACACGACAACTGTAGGACTAACTTAATACAACATTTTAAACAGCTACACTTGCAACAAAAAAAAAGTAAAAAAGAAGCAAAAAGATAACAAGACAGATTACTGTACAAAGTGGGGTTGCTTTTTTATGGAATTAAGTACTTAACATTTTTTGGCTTGAGTATACTGTGTTATCCACCAATGTTTTCTAAGTTCAGCAAGAGATATACGCTTCTTTGGGTCAACGACGAGCAACTAAAACACGAGAAACAGTCAGTTAACCAGGTCACTGTAACATGCTTTTTTCTTTTGGTAATAAAACGTTTTACGTACCCTTTTAATCAAGTCTCTTGCGCCAGCAGGGAAGCCAGTAGGGAACTTATACCTATTATTTACGATAGCTTTTCTTGTTTCTTTTTCAGAATCAAGTTCAAAAGGAGGTGTTCCTACTAAGAACTCGTATGCTAGTACGCCTAGATGCATGGTAAGATACCACCAAATAAATATCAATGTTGACGTACCCAAAGACCAAATATCACAAGTTTTGTTATGTCCAGCTTGCTGTAAAGGAATTTAGAGGATATTTTTTGAAAACAACAACATCAAAAAAAATTCTTGTATTTAGTAATGTACCTGAAGCATCTCTGGTGGAAGATAATCTAGTGTACCGCAAAGGGTTTCGCGCCTTTTAGCATGGGAATGTACAGAGTATCCAAAATCAGCAATTTTTACTGTTCCATCTGCTGTAAGCAACAAGTTCTCTGGCTATAAAAAAACGATTTTTAGTTTCACGCTTAATTCCTTGAATAGTAAATCATTACCTTCAAATCACGGTGCGCAATACGTCTAGAGTGTAGGTACATAAGAGCTTCTGCTACTTGATCAATATACTAGAACGATGTTGAGTAAGACAAAGGAAACAACAAACATGAAACGTGTTATCCACGTGGTTTAGTTTTTTTTTTTTCAATTTTTTCTTTTTTTGGACCAACGTTTTAACAGGTCACCAATAACAATGAAGAAACAATAAAACCATTTTTCAATAAGACTACGCTATGCGTTATAAATTGTTACCTTTGCAGATGTTTCAGCGTCAAATCTACGCTGCTTTCTAAGGTGTCCGTATACTTCTCCTTCTGATGCGTATTCTAGTATAAGGACAATCCTCTTGTCATCGTGAAACCATCCGTATAGTCTGATAAGGTTTTTATGGCGAATCTAATGATTAGAAGGTTAATCTCGATAAAACCTTTCGATAATTTTTTATGATCAAAAATAACGGATAGTAGTGTATTAGGCTCTTACTGAGCGTAATATCACCTGCGGGGCTATTTTCGAAAGGATTTAAATCGTACGTTGGACATTATTTCAATTTCACGTCTTACGCTCTTTTCAGCCATATCGCGCATAATATCTGATTTAAAGAGTACTTTGAGTGCAACGATGAATTTGGACTTCTTTTCTCTAGCAAGGTAAACGTGGCCTAAATAGTATCAGGTTGCATGCACTAGAGTGTAGATGTTCGTACCATACTTTCCACGGCCTAATGGTTTGCCTATATCGAAATCAGCAATACTCCACTGTCTTGGCTTTTGCTTCTCGACAGGTTGTCTCCTGTTCATTGAGTGTCCGCGCCGTACGTTTGGATGCTATACAGAATCAGAAACGGTTTGATGGATTGGCGGGAATCTTTTTAAACCGCTAACAAAGCGAATGCACAAACCAGCGCGGTTATAGACGCAACATGCAGTGTTTTTTTGTATTTAAAACTCTAGAATTACACGTACAGAGTTTTCTGTCATTATAATTGCAATAATACGTTTAGGATAGTTGTTAGCGTTATGGCGGTTACGAAGCTGAAAAAAAATGTACCATGGCTTAATAGCGTAAGCGAGTAGTTTTTTCCTTTTTCAGACGGTCTCCTCTACTAACGCCATCGATAATACACACATAGGTGCGCCAACATATGGTAACAAACATAGCGCAGTTGAAGAGTACAAAAGTGATTTTAAGCTATAAACTGACCATAAAGTTGAGCTCAAAATAAAACCGTTACTTTCCTATTTAACATGTTTATTAATTACGTTACAAATTAAATGACAGTGTCAACACTACTGCGCCTAATCAGGTTTAAGCAGTCGTGAATCATTTGGTCATTCAACAAAGTACGCTCCTAATTTTCACATTTTTCCCTTACTCAGCTTTGTCCAAGTCTTCTTTCATCTCCTTCAAGAGTTGTACTATCTTTGGTTGCATAGTGTTAGGGCTGGTTGCGGTACCATAGCGCTTGTAAGGGACGCCATTGTGATCGCATAGGAACTAGAGGAAAGTCATTAGCGCGACGAACAAAAACTAAATGTCAATGACTAAATGCAAAGGTTTTGTTTGGAAGTCGCGAGACAGACGCCGGTCGGAGGGGCTCAATAATTTATATGGTATAGTGTACCTTTGTAAAGTTCCATTTAATTGATGAGGTAAGCATGCCTGACTTTTTAGAGCACAAGAATGCAAACAAGGGATCTTGATTTTTACCCTTGACATCGAGTTTATCAAACATTGGGAATTTAACACCAAATCCTGCAACAAACTTTTTAATCTGCTCGTTACTGCCTGGTTCTTGACCACCGAACTATTAAAAAAAAAGAGGTGTTAATGAGAATGACGTTTTCGACAAGAAAAGAAGAAATGGCGGCTTACTTGATTGCAAGGGAATGCAAGCACTTCAAATCCTTCTTTGTGGTACTTTTCGCGCAACACTACAAGCTCCTTGTAGTTTACTATTTGTTGTTAGTTAACTCATAAATTCTAATTCTCCGGTGACATAATGCGCCATAAGCAAGTATTGTAGTTGTAGGAGATGCGTACCGCTTGTTACGCCTCACTTGGATGCGACGTTGACGACAACTGTCACTTTATTCTAAAAAACAGTTATAAAATAGAAAATAAGGTGGTAAATAGTGTAGCGGCGTCGAAGAGTTAATGAGAAGGAAAATATTTCGCCGACTTGTTTTTTGGATCAATTGTCGTTTCTGTGCCTTGAAGTCGCTCAAATCGACCATTTCGCCATCAATGTTCTTAACTTTAAAGTCAAATATGCTTTTTGGTAGTTTCTAAGCAAACCGTTAATAAAACCAACTACTGCTTCGGTACCTGTTCTGCCGACGTAGAATAACGAAAAGCTGCCAGGGCAACGGCGGCAGTAGCGCCACCAACTATATGCGACACGCGTGTCTTCCTAACAGCCTCTAGTGCTTGAATTAGCTTTAAATAAAACACATTCAAACGTACGGGCGGCGAACCGATGCAATAGCATGGTTTGCTGTAATTTAATAATTTCACAGTTTGTGGCTCCAACTTAACCAAAATTACCATTTGGCCAACTTTCATTCTCATTTCTTTCTTTGTCATATCCTACTCTTTGTGATAAGGTTAACAGTCAAATCATTGTTATTTGCATCATGTACCAAGTGCACACTAACTTATAAAGAACCTAAAATGCAGTGAGCTCAGATGTCAATCCAAATTCTCACCTGCCTCTTCAAAGTACAATCAGTGCCATTCCTTCTTCAACATACCATCGACATAACGCTCTTTCACTTCAGCAGTACCGCCCTTATCCTGTCTTGCAGTGGTACACAGCAAAGTTCGACTTCGGAAGATGGTTTTCCGATAAATGGTAAAACGTGTTGCAATATTTTCCTAGTTTCTGTAACGTCTCAATAAAATTTCAGTGAAGAGGTCAAACTACTTTTGTACAAGTCGTACAAATTACTCAAAAGTTGTACGTATGCACCACCTGTACCTGTAATGTCCCAAAAACCTAAAACAAGGAAGAGAAAGCGCAAAGCAATCAAAACATGCTCTGCTTGTAGACAAAGACATGAAAAGTGTGATGGAGGTCGTAAATATGCGCCATAATATGCCCTATGCGACTGTAGTAGTTAAAGCCTACATTAGGAAGTCCGTGCGTTCCATGTTGGCGGATGAAGACGGAATGTGTATATCTAGCGCCTAAAAAGAGAGGGCCACGCCCTGGTATGCTTTATATATAATATGATTTTATGGTAACGATGTTTGGCTAAATAGATTATTCAGGCTACAGAAAAAAGTACAAGGAGAAAATAGAAGAGCTGGAGGATATAATTAAAGAAAAAAATGAATTATTAGCGCGTTTAACTGGGAATGATGTCATGGAAATACAAATGTTGTCTCCGTCTAATATAGGCGTTCAGCTGGTACGCTAGCATATTTATATTAAAAAAAATTCCGTTCCGCTCGGGCCATCGGCTAAACTAGTTTATGCAAAAAATCGTTAAATTCACCACGTGCTTGTTTTTTTTTTTTTTTCTGTTCAAGTTTGTTTATTCGTTTAGGTTAATGCTGGTACTGTCTTTGGTTATGTAAATGACTTGTATAACTACACATGCCAAATAACTGATATGGTTCTACCCATTGAAGTTGGTAGGGTATCATTATCTGTTGGTAAGATGGCCAGAAATCGAGAACGAAAAAACAATTTTATGTTTTTGTAGTAAAAAAATGGAAAGCCTTTTTCTAAATTTTTTTTTTGTTTAGCTTCTCCGAAGTCATTTCACGCTTATGCTACTGCGACATTTAGTGCATACCTGTCTGGTAATTTAAAGCAAAGAGAACAGCTCGAAAAGGTTGCTATTCGGTTTGGTCAAGAGATTGAAGGCGTCGTACATCCAAACGAAGCTGGTTTGTTATTTTCCTTTTTTTTTTTAGTCTTCTCACTTTTTTTTTCTCGTTTCACCTCGCTCTTACAATAAGCATTTAGGTGGACACCTTATACTTGGTATAATGTATTTCGTACAAGGCGACATGTTAAAAGCAGTAGCGCACACATCTAAAGCGAGCAAAACAGCAACAGCATTCAGAGAGAAGAACAAAGGCAAACATACCTTTTTTAATAATTTTTTTTCTTGTATTGACACGAAATTCTTGTGATTTATTTTAATTCAATTCTAATTATCTTTAAAATCAAACAGATCCTAGTATAAATGAGAAATACCTACTCGATCTCATCAAGTGGCACGATTCGTTGAATAAAAACGCTTCAAATGAGATAAGAGATGAGATTACTGATGCGGTTTCTACAGCATTACTTGCTAAGTGTCATGGTAAATATTATAATATATATCCACGTTAAGGGAGGCATAACTAACGAATATTCTCTTTTTCAGGAGAAACATCTGAGCTATGCAGGATAGAAAAGAAACAACTGGTTTTCTTCCTTACTTCCAAAGTCCTACTTCGTGTACGCCTTTTTTGTGCTTATCTAGTGCTATCACTATACTGACTACAAACAAGGTATCTACAGCACTTGCGAATGAAGAGACACTGACACCATCTGAACACACAACGCAAATGGTAGGGTCAACTGTCATTGTAATCCAAAAAAAGCTATTTTGCAATAATAACCACGTTTTTGTACTCTTTTCGAAAAAACACTCATCACGTGTAGTTGTATATGATGCAAGCAGATGCTCTAATATCGCCAGATCATGGCGTATATGCACCCGTCATGTCTTTAGTAACAAAAGCTAAATTTCAGATGCTATGTGGGAACCGCAATAAGGCGCATGAAGTGCGTCTAGTACTGTTTAGTCGGATTTGGTTTTCTTTCGTATTTTTTTAATCGCTTTCTCACGTGACTTTTATAGTTTGCGTCTTCGGGATTGAATTTATTAAAGAAAATGAATCTACAATCTATGATTGGGTATATTTTAATGAACAGCTTATTACCCGTGCGTACAAGCGAAAAAATTTTTCAAAAAAAAACTGATCGTCCGTCTGACTTTCAATTTAGGTTTTTGCAATTATTGGTGCTCCTGATGAGTTTATTGAGTGCT
Source organism: Trichosphaerium sp. ATCC 40318 (assembly GCA_038496445.1). Taxonomy (NCBI): domain Eukaryota; phylum Discosea; class Flabellinia; family Trichosidae; genus Trichosphaerium; species Trichosphaerium sp. ATCC 40318. The sequence goes on from JALMLS010000538.1 coordinate 238,967, forward strand.
TTCAGTATATTACAGAGTCTTCTAAAAAGTGAGCACTAGTTGAATATGACAACATTACCGTACCTTCAAATCAAACGGTGGTTTAGCACTGACAGTATTGAAACAAAAATTATTAACTTTTTTTCGTTTAGGTGGCGGATAGCCAAGGTTGTAGTCAATGTACGGCTTTGTATTTCTTCTATGTCTTTGTCTAATATGCTGTAATTAGTTGTGGATGACTATGATAGATTGTGCTACAGGAGAAGCAACAGAATCAGATAAAAACACGCTAGAAACAGTTCAAAAAGCATGGCCAACTTATGCCCAATGGGAAGCTCAAAAAATTGTTGAGATGCTTCGTAAGGTTATTGATAATGGCTATAGTATTCAACTACCATATACAGTAAAGCATCAGTCGGATGTACAAGATGAAATGACTCAAGGACACAGTGAAACAAGCTCACCAAGTCTAAATAGAAATAACAATGATGGAACTTTTTTCATCCAACAACAAAACTCGGAGGAAGATTCCTTTGCTGATCATGATCGACGTGATTCCTTTGATGAACATGATCAACGTGATTCTGATGATACGAACCCTCCTTTAAACCAAAGTGTACTTAACATGCCTGTATCTTCTCGTACAGAACATAGTCGTGTACACGACGCAGAGGAGCTTTTATCTCTTCAAGATGATGATCTTTTGCCAAGTTTTTTTACTTCTGCTGGAGATTCTGGTATAAGAACTATGAATGTCCAGTCATTACAGGTACCTTCTTTTAACTTAGAAGAACCAAGATCAGATTGGGCTGCTATGGCAGAGAGTCAGTTGAACTTTAATTTTTAAAGTCAATAAAAAAATAAGAAAAGAAGAAAAGAAAGAAGGAAAAAAAAAAGTACTTTTGGTGTAAAATAAATGTAGGTTGTATTTCAAACGTGATCACCGTTTTATCATATTGTTTGAATGTCTGGGTATATCTGTTCCTCGTGGTACTGTTATTCGCGTGTGCTAAGTACTTCTTACACTCAATTAAGGTAATCAATGCTATGTCATGTAGCACTCTTGGCATACATACTAAGCTGTCTTAACTATTAGTATATGCACCACTTAACCGTACTAGGTGCAGTTAAAAGGTTTTAGGTATAAGGCGTTACATGAGAGAGGTAAGGAGAAACGGGTGATGTATTGATGTGGACGAACTTGCAGTTTGTGAAGTACATTCTTTGAACACACTTTAACACAAAAGATTGGTTTTACAGAACATTATTTGTAACTTCACTAATATGTACATATTAGTTTTTTCAAACCAAGTCAATATTTCTTCATTTACTTTGCGTTCTGTTGAATTTTCCAATATTGGTATCAAACTCACAACCCGTCTTTGAAACGCTTGTAATGGCATATATAAACATCGTATACGTCATTCTATTTTGTACAATAACTAGCGCGGTTTGTTCTCTTCCTGACTGTACGGTCACGTGTTCTTACCGTCTAACAACTTATTGTAGATGCCCACACATGTACAGGCTCTTCCAATTGTACATCAAAGTGTCAAAGCGCTGGAAAGTGTCTAGGAAGCGCCAATAGTGCCAGAAGAAAGTGTTATTGGTGCGGTTATCGGTTTCGCAGCAAAGATCCTTGTAAGAACCGTGGTATATGCGTTGGATGCTCAGATGAGTTTGTATGCATCTGTAAACCGGGGTTCACAGGCACATTCTGCGAGATAGGCCCAGTAAGCCGTTTTATGGACGTTTTCGTGTTTTTCTACTCATTGACACGTGATAGAAAGCGTATACGCTGAACACTCAAGCTGAAGTACCAACGGCTACTTATAAGGATATAGTATATTGTTCCTCTTATGGATGTAAAAAACCTGAATACGAAGGTGATGTAGGACTTGTTAAAGCAACGTTACCACCTAAAGTTGTTCCAACAACTGAACCTACTGCATCGTTGGGATGTGGTGCGTCGTTTCGATCACCTGATGATCCAACTGAGAGGGATATGTGGCGGTTTGCAAATGATGCTAGATGTGACTATGGTCTTGAACCATTACCAATAGAGGATAGGTACACACTTTTTATTGATCATGTTTTTCTTTCTTGACACGTGTTTTAGACTAATGACTATTGCTCAAAATCATGCGAGGGATATGGGTATACGTGATTTCTTTGATCATGTGAATCCAGATGGGGATGACTCGGCAGTCCGCGCAGGACAAGTACACTATACTTTTTTAGCGTTAGGTGAAAACATTGCAGCAGGGTAAGATTTTGTTGTCCTTCTATGATGCTATAGGCGTATTCACATATTATTACAGACTCCCGGATGCAAGAGCTACAGTCAACTCGTGGACTATGAGTGAAGGACATCGAGATAATTTGCTTGCAGGTACAAGTTGGTTTTTTTAGTATACTTGGAACTAGTACTGATTTTTTCTTTCAGACTTTACGGAGACTGGTGTTGGATACTTTCACATTATCAATAGTGCTCACCGATTCTATTATGTCCAAGTATTTGGTACACCATTAAATTTAAAGAGAAATGTACCACACAATGATGTAATTACATACACAACGGGGACAACGTCAAGTTTCTATGTATCAAAAAAAATAAAGCATTCCAATTTGTAACATAATAATAACATATTTGTAAATTCGCCTGGGATTGTATTTTAATACTTGAGAGGCATGTATTGATGTCAAACACTATTTTGTACATTTGTTCCCGTTTTGAAACTCAAGCTCGTATTTTGGGTTGTTACTAATGTCGTGATGTTTTGTTAAGACTCAGGACGTGTTGTAACATGGAGTTCATACAAAGTCAACATTAATTCTTAAATGTTGATGTAGTTACACGACACTAGCGTTAGTGTAGAGTAGTTGGAGACAGTTTTTCTTTGTTTGCAAGGTCAGTGGTAACATAGAATCAACAAACTTTGAAATGCATTGCCAGACTGGCCAACGGCTGTGCAAAGCAAGTTATAAACAAGGTTATTTTGTAGTATTTAGTACACACGTGTAGTAAAGATTCAACTTTTCCTTTTTTGCTGTCACAATGTACTTTTTTAGCAAGGATATAACAGTTCGTTTAGCGTTTATGATCAACATTAAGTACCAAATAAATTTTCGCGAGCTTGTCCAGAAAAGCTACGAGTAAAAATTTTAGTAAAAGGTTAAAATCTGGTAGTATAAAGGAAGTACTATGGGATCTCCCCACATAATCTTCGACCTGGAGGCACGGGATTATATATCCCATGTAGGGCGAGTGAGAACTCGGTTTGTTGTTGGTGTGGGGAGAAAACACTTCCACTTATACTTCCAATTATACTACCAGATTTTCCTAAAACTTCTAGACCTTACTTTAAGATATTTGGAAGTGTTATTCTATTAGAGTTACCCTCCTAAAACATGTGTAATAAAGGGTTATACGGTGGATAAGTAGTACTTGTTTAAGTCGGTATTAAATGAATAAAGGCAATCGAAATAAAAATCCAAGTTCTTGCATCATGTCAAAGCTTCTTTTCGCGATATTACTTGTGTTGGCGCTTCTAGCCACCCTATGTGCCTGTCAGACAAGACCAGTAGCCCAAATCTATCCAAGTATTAACGTTATGGATGTAAGCGTAAGGGAAACAGATACAATGTTCGCAAACGGTACTTTATGTATAATTATTTGGATAATTATGTCGACTTTCATTTAAAACTGGCACATTTTTATTTGGGCTAAGAACTTTTGTAATGAATACCCTACGCCCACAGATAACTACAAAGCAAATGTTTGCTAAAAAGAAAAGTTTGTGCTATAGCATAAAATTACGAGTTTTTGTGGGCCATTTGGTGGCAAGTCCATAAAAATAGTCAATTACGCACCAAGTGTTAGCGCAACAAGGGTTTAAGTTATCGTAGGCCTCTAGAAAACTCAAAATTTTATGCTCTTGTAACGTGCCTGTTTCAAATGATAGTCAACATAATGTTTTTACCAAAACACAAAGCACAATCTCAACTCACGTGATGGAGACTAATTTTGTTGTATTATAGATGCCCTTTTTGGTGTAACATTTGCCTACAGTGGCCCTTCATCCCCTATTTTACGTACGTACAAAGTTTTACAGGCCGTCCTTTGTCTATCCAACATAGTCTTCAGAAAATAATTAAATCAACCAAGTCCAGTTCAAGGTCACCGTGATATTTTGTAATGAGGTTCTTTATGTAGTTCCTGCTGTCGACGGATCTTTTATTCTATTGCTAGATACAGACGCAGGAGTACTTATAGTGAAAATGCAGGATGATACTTTTGTTTGTTCGACCACCACAATGGCGATTTGAGTAATACTGAAGTAGGTGGTTTCATCGATGAAACGACGTTTATCACTTATGATGGAAATTCATTTTTCATCAACACCATTGATACTTCCACTACCACGTGTGTGGTTACTACTTCACCATCATGTGGAACAACAGGTGGTGATGTGGGAGATGGTAAATGCATTTGTAGTAACTTTTTATCTTTATTTGCAAAAACCCACCTTTCTCTATTAACAACGTTTCGTTTTTAGTTGAGGTTGCTCCTGGTACATCATATGTTGTATATGACGATAGTAGCATGATGGGCAGAATCGCTTCATTCCCTACATCGAGTCTTGTTGCGGCTCCTTGTGATATAGACCTTACTGGAGTCACGAACATTGGTAATGAGATTACTCCTGAAGCTTTCATAATTGATCGTATTGATGATGATTTCTTGTATGTTGAAAACGGCGGGTTTTTTTCTGTGGCTTTGATGGGAGGTATGTTCATAAAAAAAAAAGTTGTGTTTTTGATTTAACCGCATGTTAGGCGCTCGAGCCATGTTCACTCAGTCTCCCCTTGGTGGTCAAGCTGCCTTTTATTCTGGATTCAATCTAGCTGTGCCTACAACTCCACCTCCATCAACGCCACCACCTTCAACTCCACCACCTTCAACGCCACCTCCGTCAACGCCTCCACCATCAACTCCACCACCATCAACGCCACCACCATCAACTCCACCACCTTCACCTGCACCTCCAGTTTCTACATGTGTCAGCAAGCCGTACGACAATCATTTTAAAGTCCACCTTTTTTTCATTTGACCATTTTTAAAGGAAGATATCGATACGAGACAGAATCAAAATGCTTCGCCGTTAATTATTATAATCGTTGTATGATATTCATATCCTATACAAGCTCTTACTTAGGACTACCTTAAGTTCTTTTCGTGTTCTTCTTATTTATCACTGAATTTAACTTTCATAATTGAAACCGGCCTGTTTAGTTGTTCCAACAGATATATTTAAAATTGTCTTCGTTTATTCGGTAAAACAAGAAATGCACAACAATTACACTTTGAGAGTTAACAGATTTGACAGATCTCATTGTTTGCAACTTCTTACAATCAGGCATGTCTTAACGAAAAAAGGAGTTTGTCTCTACAAAACCACGATAGAGACACCTCGTTGCAGCAAAGAATCACTACAAATGTCCATTATCAAGAACGCCTTCAGAAGCATCTTTTCAGCCATTTTCAGATGTACAACATCGGCAGATGAAGAACCGACGCTCGAAATGCAGCCACAGTTCCCTGGAGAGACTGATTACGAGATAATACAACGGTTGGTGACGAAAGAACTTGGAGAAAGCGTGATCGTTCCACTACCGGCAGAGGAACTGAAAAAGCCCGGTACAAAGAAGAACAAGAAGAGGAAACCAAAACTTCGAAGTTCAATTCAAGCGCCAAAACGAAACCATCGACGAAAGCAGCATGACAAGGAGAAGAAGCAGCATGCCAAAAAGAAGTCAAAGAATAGGCGCTACTTTCCTGTTCACGACAACACACCAAGGAATACAGATGATGCGCTGGCAAGGTTTTACGAGCGACAGAGGATAAGAGAGGAAGCCAAGGTACAACAAGGTACGCCAAAAACAGTTTCTAGGGCAGAGTCACCTCAAGATGATCGGCACACTTCCTCCCAAATTCGACAAGAAAACCACCAGACCTCACAACAGCGCAGACGCAGGCGCAAGGGAAATAAGGTACGAGCAAGTAGTGGCGCTAACGTTTTACTTGAGGAAGAAGATTGCAGCGAAATTCAAGTTGAATCAATTTTCAGCAAGGAATTGCTCGCTCAATGGAAGCATGAATTCGAAGTTGAGGCTCTTTATGGCATGACTATGAAGAAGCCTTAACCTCAGAAGCTTCAAAAAAGAAAATAAAATACCTTTTTTTTTTACCTTCTCTTTGGGTTTTTGTTCAGCTCTTTTGCTTTCTCTACGTTTGTTGAGTTTTTTCCACAGTATTGTTTACACGAGAACAGCAAATTGCTGACGTGCAACATTATCTGAAACGAAGTTTAAGCCTTGTTAGTTTTCCTTTACCTGCACACTGTTTCGTATTGATCATGTTCAGTACTTAGTATTCTACGCTTCATAGCGTGTGAACAAACCATTGAGAGTTCCCAGCAAGATCGCTTTTGTTGATGCAAAACCAACGAAAAAGATCTTCAAAGCATCATCAATCCATTTTAGTACGCATTGCGAATCATAACAACGTATTTTGGAGTCAAAAAATGTTGGTGAAAAGCCAGTTTTTAAACGAGCGTTTAAAATGGCGCCAAAGCAAGAGGATCTCTTGTATTCAGTAGATAAACGCTTTGTACAAGAGCAAAGCTAACAGATATTGTCGACGGTACGATCACGTTTTTTTGAACCAAAAAGGCAGTATCCGGTTTAAAGCGTCACCAACGCTATATTTCGTTTACGTTATAAAAATAAGGCATGTTTTGAGTGATAAGCACCTTAGGGAAGCGATTCCAGAAAGATGAAGCTGTTTTTGGATCAAACTACTCGGAAACGTCTTCCTCTACGCTAGTAACATACCTCACGTTACTACATGGTTGATCATACAAATTCTTCGTTCTTAGGATTCCTAGCGAATTAATATCCATTGAAAATACAGATTAGTTTCATAATACGCCCAGAATACATTGCACGCAAATGAATAAACCATTGTAAGTTGCATTTGAGGCTTTGTCGAATTTCACTTTTTTTCACTTTTCTTTCTCAACAAGCCACTCTATCGATTTACTTCATAACTCCACATCTTAAATCTCAACTTCGAAATACGTATATATGCTATTAGTTCGACTTGATATGCTTCGATTACCCTGTACAACGCATTGGAGCGGTTTTCTCAAAAACCGTGGTAAACCACAATTTTTTTGCAACAAGAAATTACTTGGTTAAAAGGAAAATCGATTTTTTATCTAGTGGAAGCATACGAATACTACAACTATAATATCTATACTTCTGCTTGACATGTCAAGACTACTCCGAGCAGTGCGAAAGTACGCTCGTAAAAAATACAATTCTCTCCTGGGCAGACCATTAGTGATTAAAGTCACGGTCACAGTCCCTAAAAGCATCCTGGTTAATACCAGACCAGACTACACATACGCTCTGACTTGGGACCCACAGGTAGAAGACCTCTACTACCCACCTACAGGCGTATCAAATATCATAATGATATCCAGCTATGACATAGATCTAGCAAAAATGGCATTCGAAGGCGGAAGCCCAAGAATGTAAAAAAAAAAAAAACAAAAAAAAAACAAAAAAACAATTTTGCTACAACAAAGAGGTTGTAACCTTTTACTTGTATATCTAGTAAGCAATATGAATAAATTCTTTGTGATGTGGAAACGTACAAATACTAACTATTAAATTGATACTTATGGTTATAGTGTCGAGGCTAATTCTAGCAGTTGGTGATTAATGTCATGGTCACAGTACCTTCAAGCATTATCTCAGACACTGAATCAAAAGAACCCAACACTTACATGTTCACATAGGACCCAATCATTGATTACGTATTGCTCCAATGGGTATGGTGAACCACCATGCATAGATGAACGTTTAGAGCTGACAAGTGGCGAAGAGGTTTAAAGTAGTACACAAATAAAATACTGGAGTTTTTACTTTGTTCAACTGTTTTTATCTAGACAATACGAATTCAAGACTCAATCAAGGGTGGACCCTTATACCTGTAGACGTCATTTTATAGCCAGCCACATGTCTCAAGTACCAACATTGTTGCAAACATAACTATAGCTAACAGTTTAGCTTTACACGAACTTTACCAACATAAGACTCGAAAAAATAGGACACAGTGGGCAGGAGAAGTCGTACAATTTGATAGGTTTATTTCTACTGGAATTGTGGGTTTTTGGTACTAAGAGCCCTTAATGAATACGCCAGTATTCCACTCACAATTTGGGACTGCTTTAAGCTACGATATGCTGGTATTGCCGCTTACATCCTGTACAATGTACAACTCGTTTTTTTAGTGCACTAAAGACAAAACACTGCGACGCGGGCATTCTGTACCCAGCATTGACGCGAAAGCAAGGAGACACGGCAAGTATAACCAAGGCATGAGAGAATTCTCCAATTAGATTATAGACGCCTTATTGTTGATCTGTAACGCCACTGCATTACTCTGCGGTGTTTTAGAGGTAAATAAAATACAAGCTTTCACGTGCCCAAATAGTTGACAGATCTCCCAGAACTTACTTATTATTTCTTATATTTAATTACTTGCTACAGACAATACTTCCAGATTTTCGAAACTTCTTCATATCTTACTTTTATGATTTAACTTGTTAGCGTACGTTTTTTCGATATTACAACATTTTAAAATAAAACTTGTGATTACTTAATCTCCTACAAATTAGTCTTTGTTTTGTTCCTAAAACATGCGTTATAGAGGGTTATACAGTGGATAAGTAGTACTTGTTTAAGTCGGTATTAAATGAATAAAATTGGCAATCGAAGCAAAAAGCCAATTTCTCCCTCCATGTCAAAGCTTCTTTTCGCGAGATTACTTGTGTTGGCGCTTCTAGCCACCCTATGTGCCTGTCAGACAAGACCAGTAGCCCATATCTATCCAAGTATTAACATTATGGAAGTAAGCATAAGGGAAACAGATACAATGTTCGCAAACGGTACTTTTATGTTTAATTATTTAGATCCAAATCCAAACATAAAAATATTTTGGTCAAACCAAGCACAATCTCAAGTCACGTGATAAGTTTTAATTTTTTTTTTATTTTAGATGCCGCTTTTGGTGTAACATTTTCATATGCTACCCCTTCATGCCCTATTTTACGTACGTACCGAGTCTACACGACATAACTACGCTATAAAATGAGTTTCGATTGTTTCATTTTGACTTCTTTATTGAAAAAAAGAGAAAGTCCAGTTCAAATTCACCTATAAGTCTCTCTAATGTGTCTTTTATATAGTACCTGCTGTTGATGGATCTTTCATTCTATTGCTAGACATAGATGCACCTACACTTCGAGTAAGATCACAGGATGATACTCTGCTTTGTTCGACCGATTCACTAGCTGCCGATTTGCTTCTTACTTCAACTGGTGGATTCATAGATGACACAACTTTTATTACTTTCGATGGGCTGGACACTTTTTACATCAACGTTATTGATACGATGACATGTATGATTACTACTACTACGTCATGTACAACATCGGGTGGTACAGTTGGAGATGGTAATGAATGAATTTGCTGAAATTTCTTTTTTTTTGTTTACAAACTTAACTCCTTGGCGTCTTATTAACAACGTTTCGTTTTTAGTTGAGGTTGCTCCTGGTACATCATATATTGTATATGACGATAGTAGCATGATGGGCAGAATCGCTTCATTCCCTACATCGAGTCTTGTTGCGGCTCCTTGTGATATAGACCTTACTGGAGTCACGAACATTGGTAATGAGATTACTCCTGAAGCTTTCATAATTGATCGTATTGATGATGATTTCTTGTATGTTGAAAACGGCGGGTTTTTTTCTGTGGCTTTGATGGGAGGTATGTTCATAAAAAAAAAGTTGTGTTTTTGGTTTAACCGCATGTTAGGCGCTCGAGCCATGTTCACTCAGTCTCCCCTTGGTGGTCAAGCTGCCTTTTATCCTGGATTCAATCTAGTTGTGCCTACAACTCCACCTCCAGTTTCTACATGTGTCAGCAAGTACGACAATCACTTTTTTTTTTTCATTTGACCATTTTTAAAGGAAGAGATCAATTAGTTTCACACAAGATAGAATCAAATTGCTTCACCGTTAATTATTATAAGGTTGTATGATATTCATATCCTATACAAGCTCTTACTTAGGACTACCTTAAGTTCTCTTCGTGTTCTTCTTATTTATCACTGAATTTAAAGTTTCATAATTAAACCAAGCCTGTGCTTGCTTGGTTTTAAAAAAGCAGACATTGCTTTATGTTCATAAATAATATTCTGTCAGCGCTCTTTGCAACGATCCTCAGTTCTCTGTAGGAATTCTTCTCTTGCACTGAGATGCAATAATAGTAGTGGCTACTACAACCGCCCAGAGCTTGTATGAGAAGAGTCTTTAAGCCAGTTTTTTGTTCAGTTAAGCCTTCAAAACAGTTTACTGCTACAACGATGGCTAGCGTATTCGACTTTAAAGTAAAGAATATTGATGGCGAAATGGTCGATTTGAGCGACTTCAAGGCACAGAAACGACAATTATTCAAAAAAAACAAGTCGGCGAAAATATTTTCCTTCTCATTAACTCTTCGACGCCGCCACACGCATCTAACACCTTATATTCTATTTTATAACTGTTTTCTAGAACAAAGTGACATTGATCGTCAACGTCGCATCCAAGTGAGGCGTAACAACCGGTATGCTTAATTTAACCAACTGTTAGCTGTTTTTACGGAGAAATTCGTTTAGCTAACTAAAACCATAGCAAACTACAAGGAGCTTGTAGTGTTGCGCGAAAAGTACCACAAAGAAGGATTTGAAGTGCTTGCATTCCCTTGCAATCAAGTAAGCCGCCATTTCTTCTTTTCTTGTCGAAAACGTCATTCTCATTCTCATTAACACCTCTTTTTTTTAATAGTTCGGTGGTCAAGAACCAGGCAGTAACGAGCAGATTAAAAAGTTTGTTGCAGGATTTGGTGTTAAATTCCCAATGTTTGATAAACTCGATGTCAAGGGTAAAAATCAAGATCCCTTGTTTGCATTCTTGTGCTCTAAACATGAAGGCGTGTCTGAGAGCACTATTGGTTGGAATTTCTCAAAGGCACGGACAGGGAAAAAGACGTAAACGTTTCCATTTTTGACTGACTTTGATTCTAGTTTGTTTGCAATAAGAATGGCGTACCTGTACAGTTCTATGATACACGCGTTAGTCCGAGCGAAATAGAGCCAAAGATTGTTGAGCTCTTAAAAGACAAATGAAGCCAGAATGGCTCTAAATTGCTTAAAAGTCCTTATACCGCATGCTTATGAAACGATTTATGATATGCAATTGTTCAAACCCTAAACTAGTTGGGCACAATCGCATTGATAACCTTTTATCTGTTTTGTAATCATTCACCGGCTTGAAGGAAGCCATAAGCAAGTCATATTAAACGTGAAACTGCGTTAGTACTGCTACGTAGTTGTATAATAAACAATGCGCAGTATTTCACGTAAAAATTAAATTCTATGCCTATTTTACCCTTTGTAGCGCTAAGAGACTGCGAAAGCTATTTCCTGGTTGCAGTTTCGTATCAACATTTCGAAACGTCGTCTACTCACGTACTTTTATCACGTTTCTATGGCTTGATTAGGTTGTATGTGTATATAAAGCGGTTTCTTGTTTCTCTAGAGGTGTTGTAGTTATTTTAAAAGAGTCCTCTGCCAAGTAGTTTGACTTTTTTTTATTTTTCGAAGCCCAGATTTTATTTACGTCACGCAACTAACGATAGCTGCTACTACGAACATACGAAAAGCTCACATAGTCAAGAGGTATGGGATAGTTGAAGGTCAAAAGCCATTCAAACCTGTTTTGCATTTCTCCTCGTTCTACTCGAACGTGCTTATGGCGTCATACTTGAGTCATAGCTGTGCTTGATGCAGCAGTGGTATTGGCTTGCGTTTTAATTTTAACCAAGATGTAGAAATTGTTCGAGAGTTGAAGTATGATCAAGCTCCCTACGTTAATCTTCATATTACACATCACAGTGCTCATCCCGGTTGCTATTGGATCGCTATCGTGGATTGAAAACGGGGCACCAGGTAATCCCTCTTTTTTTATGACATTTCCTATTCGTTTGTTATCAATAACCCCAAAGAACGCTTAAAATAATAAAAGAACAGCATTTGAAATCTCGTGCTATGCAGTTTTAACGACTTTTCTCAGTTCATGCAAACGCTCCGTTTCTTGACTTTACAGGGGCGTCAGGTATACCAAATGGTACTTTAGAGGGTATTCTATGTAGCGCAAAACACGAGGTACGAAACAGTTTTAAATTTATTTTTAAATTTCGTCTGTACAGCGACTCTTAATGGTTAATCCTTTGGTAGCGTTATGTATGTGCTAACGTGACGACAAAGATACTATTTGTTGAGTTTGAACAGGGAACAGTTGATAGAGTGCTTCGTCCTATAGTTGACGAGCACGACAACTATGTAGCGATCATTTTAGGTTCAACCGACAGTACGCTTTTTTAGCTAAAACAATTTTTTTTGTTTTTTTATTTTTCGCTGTTTTTGCGACGTTTCGGGTCGTTGAACGGTTTGTTCGACTTTTTTGTGCACACAATTGTGCTTTCGTTTTTATTTACACTACTCCGCGGAGCAACACGTATTAGCACGTGATCAAAAAATAAGTGGAACGAACTTTTTCTCTTTTTTTTTTTTGTTCTATTTTGTGGTTTTGCTTTACTGTTTTTAGCGAGTGTCGAAGTGATAATTTATTTTTTTAAATATTTTTATATAGTTGTAGAAGGTCGTGGGAGGTATCTATACGATACAGAACCAAGCAAGTTCACACCAGCGCCAATTTATGAAATAAATCTTAAAGCGACAAATCAGTTGAAATCTCTCTTGGGTTCAGATTCTACGGTCAATATAACACTTACTACTGGAGGTAAACTACCACGCTTTTCCCTCTTTAAATAATGGGTTAATTCACACAATAAAAAACTGTTTAGATATCAACCAATGGAGCCAATTGGAAAGATCACCTTGGAGCTATTTACTTCAGATAGTTGCTATAATGCTACCTTCTCTTATCACATTATTGTTTGTATGCTTGGTTGCGTATTATCATTATTACTACCACGAGAACCATGTAATACTACCAAGAGTAGTCATGGGACTACATATCTTCGCACTTTTATGCACGTGATTTTTTTTTAACTTGTTTCAAAAAAAGGCCACAAAAAAAAAACTAGTTTGAATTGGCTACTATTTTGTTGTTTCACAAAACGTTCCACTAACATTTTTCTCCGTTTTAGCTATTGTCATAATGTCGTCGGACTATTTATTTAGAAATTTCCTACCTGCTACTATGGTTGTAGCGATGTTTGACATGTGTGTAGCACCAACAATAATAGGTAAAAACCGACTTTTTTTTTTCGTTCGAAAAGAATTGTATTTACGAGATTAATCTTATTTTATTCTTCTAGCTACTCTTCTAGTAACACTTGCATGGCAAGACGCATTAACTGATAGAGAATTAACAGTTAAAGCTTTTCTTTCAAGCAAGATGCGTATCGCTTTTTATTGCTTAGTGGCTTTCATGGCTACTGTTGCTGTAATGAGTGTTATGGCTAGGATATTCGTACAAGAGGTTATTATTGATTATGCTTATGGCATGATATCAATACTTGTAGTCATAAGTACGCCTCTCTTTGATCTTTTTTTGGGTGCCGGTTTTTTTGTGTTCATTTGTGTTCCACTTTTTTTTTTCACTTTTTCCGGAACATCATTTTTTGGCTTCATAGTTGACAAGTTGTATTTATTTTGTTTTCATCGTAGTGATGCTTGTTTTTAAATTCAAAACTGCGTATGGTATTGGAAGTCAACTTGGAGGGTTTGATAAAACAAAAAATAGGAGTTCAAGAGAGTATATGCGTCGTGTACGTATTTCTTTTTAAAATTTCTTTTTTTTTTTTGTTTTACTTATTTAATTACTAGCTCATGTGGCGTATGATACTGGTTGGTACTGCATACTTTCTTTACATCATTGGTATGATTGTAATAATTTCCGGAGGAGTCTCAACACCTGCAGGTACGCCTTTTCGAACAAGGGCAACTGCGTTGCAATGGAAAAAAAAAAGTATTTACTTACATATCTTTTTCAGGGTTCTTTGCTACAGGCACTTTGATGTACACATCTGCGTCTCTTGTTGCTGTTGCACAGGTTCATACATTCTTCGTTAAGAGTAGAGAAATCAAGAGCTCAGCAAGCAGCTCAGGATCAAAGAAAACATCTTCTTTTTCGAAAAGAACAACAAGCGAGATAAGAAATGTAACAACAAGACATACTATCAAAGATCGTGTTATTACAATGACAGAGGCACTTCCAGCTCCTGATCAAGGAGAAGTAATAACAAAGAGGAGTATCGCATTAAAAGCAGAACCAGAACATCACGGAGACCATGAGGAGCTATCTACGTCTTCAGGTCGCACTGAAGGTAGTATAAGTTCGGCGAAAGTATCAAATGCTGGTAACGGAAGTGGTGTCGTTTCGGATGCCTCTAGCTCTCCAGCACGTGCTTCTTTACACACATCAAGATCTAGTAGTAGAAAATCAAATAAGAAAAACGTAGAGTATGAGCTTAGTAGCCAGAACAGTGAAATTGATGATGATGGAGATAATGACGACTCTGAGCATCTAGACGAGCAGACCTTGTAAATTTTTTTGTAGTTATAAATAAAATAAGAAAGTAATTTAAACTTGTTATGGAACTGTCACATAACCCGGAGAAATAGGATGCCACCTTTGCCGAAGACAAGGACGATTTTTTTGGTGGTTAAGTTATTGTTGTTTGTTCTTAAGTCAGTTGTTTGGCGCGGTTTGACACATGGCAGAGTCAGAGTTAAAACTGTACCTACACGATGATGAGTACCAGGTTAGAGCATTTGAGCGTTCCAAACATAATTCTTGCATAGTTGCCAACGAATATAACACCTGAGGAGCTGACTCCTATAATTAACGATATACGAAAGGAAATAAAGACTCTAGAACGAGAATTAGGAAAAACTGCTCAATTAGAAGAAGGTGCGTTATAAACGCTCCCATTACACTCAAAAATGCGAAGATTACGAAGTTGAGACGTTTACAATCCCGCCACATTCCATACCGATCAGATGTGATGTCAGACGATTTGACTGGGCTGTACGATAATGCGCTGTGCGAGGTTTTACTAATGTTTACGCAAGGCTCTGGCCGCAGAAGTACAATTTGATGTAATAACTATGGATCCACCTTGGCAACTCGCAGGAAGCACACCCACGCGTGGAGTACGTATAAACGCTAAAGCTTTGAAAGATAACGGTTTTTTACGCATTTTTCTAATTTTTTTTCTAACAAATGTCATAGGTGGCAATCGGTTACTCAGCGCTTCCCAACCATGATATTGAGAATATTCCCATTCCAAAGCTACAGAAGAATGGATTTTTATTTATATGGGTTATCAATGCACGTTACACGTTTGCTACGAACCTAATGAAGAATTGGGGATACGAGTAAGAACAAAAGTGACAGTTTCAAGTGTTTGTTTTCGGATTTTTAAAAAAACTTTTGATAGTACGCTGATTAATGTTGTAGGATAGTAGATGACATTACTTGGGTAAAATCTACAGTAAATAGACGTATGGCGAAAGGTCACGGATTTTATTTGCAGCATGCAAAAGAAACTTGTCTCGTTGGTAAAAAGGTATGTAATCTCTACAATTCCCTTGCTTTTATGAGATTCTCTGGTTGAGTGAGTTTTCGTCTACTTGAATTTTTTCTTCAATGTATTTGTAGTGTTTTTCGTAGTAGTTGTGTATGAGGGCATTCATGTTCTGTTTCCACTCTGTTTTCTAAATCAATTTTGTGAGTTTTTTGAAGTCTACAAAAACCCTTAGCTCACAAGCGCTTCAGCGTCTCTTATGGCGTTTAAGGCAATGACCGACTCTGGTTCGGTTTCACTCAATGCTTGCAGCGCGTAGTGCAACTTGATAACTTGATGTAAATGCTCAACAAAACATTATCATTCAGTTACACGCACGTATTTGCTTGTTTTTCTCTCCTAGAGCTATTATACTCGCTTGACTACGCGTTGCATTCATCTCTTTCTGCGTAAAAATTCGCTAAATTTTAAGCCGAATTTCGCAGTGAAAAGCAAAGCCAGTTGCCACCCAAAACCAGAGCAAATATTTTCCTTAATGGTATCATCGTTTTTCTTATTTTTAACGCACAAATTATTACAGGGAAATGATCCACCTAACACACGACGTGGTGTTATGTCAGATGTAATATTTAGCGAAAGAAGAGGCCAAAGTCAGAAACCAGAAGAAATTTATGAGATGATCGAAAATCTCGTTCCTAACGGGAAATACTTGGAGATATTTTCCAGAAGAAATAACTTAAGAAACTACTGGTTTTCAATAGGGTTAGAACTGTAATAATGTAAAATAATAAAAATAAAAACAAAAACAAAAACAAGGAAAACGAGTAGCGCGAAAGTATGATCTATCTACGCGTGTTCTGCCCTTGAAAGTAAGATTGTTTACGCCTTTAATAGCTATCAAAGGTAAACAATCTCAATACTTGGCGTGTGTGCACTGATTTGCAGTAAGAATCAGTTATCGTTGGAAGCAAAGCATAAGCGATTGTAGTGATGCTCATAAAACAATCACATCTTGCTGTTTAAGTTGTTAACTTCCCGCTTGAGATTTTTTGATTCAGATTGGCCTCATGGCAACGTATCACGTAGTTCTGTTTGTATTAGTCATACTACACTCCTACGTACAAGCTGGGGTGCTAATCGACGACTTTAGTCTCAATAGAGATGTCTCAATTAGCCGTCTATTAAACTTCTCGCAAGTTGTCGATACGCCATCGGACCACTCGTCTTTTATTGGTAATCAACGAACTATCTCCATGTCAAAGAAAGAAGGCTCATTAGGCGGTTCAATATCAATTGTTTTGGGCTATTTAGCTTTTTCTAACGATGTCCGCACCCAAGCAATTGTAGACATCGACTACAGAGATATTTCAGGTGATATAACACCATCGTTAGACTTTACAGAAAATGGAGCCGGTGCGTGGTTGCTCTTAGCGAAAAACTAAAAAATTACAGATTGACGCAAGATTTTATTTTCGCGGTCACGTGATTTTTTTTTTCACAGTTTTTTTTTATTTTCAACACACGTGTTTTGACTTGAACTTTAATTTTATTTATTTTTCCCTTTTGTAGATTGTTTCTTGGTTGATGTTCTTGCTTCTGATCAACTACACACTATTTCATTTATTGCAGATACACCAGAAGGACCACAAACATCAGAATTCTCATTTAGTTTCGGAGTGGAACCAC
The DNA here is from genome assembly GCA_038496445.1 of Trichosphaerium sp. ATCC 40318. Lineage (NCBI taxonomy): Eukaryota > Discosea > Flabellinia > Trichosidae > Trichosphaerium > Trichosphaerium sp. ATCC 40318. Next base: position 256,367 of record JALMLS010000538.1, read on the forward strand.
CAGGAACAAGATTGTGCTTACCTTACGGAGGTAATTAGTGCCTTCTATTTTTTGATTAGTGGCTTATCCAAAACGATGTTGTAGGTGATTTACAAGCGTATGATGAAGTGACTTCTTTACATTTTAGTGATGAAGCAGACAGCAATGGTGTAGATGCTCTTTATGGATTTTTCTGTGTTGCTCCTTCAGTCAGTTGTTGGCATGAAATTTCTCCAAACGGATCTGAACCTATACTTGCCGGTGCGTGATAAGAACAAGTAAGGATTGTACAACACTTACAAAAGAGTTATAGGAGATACACTATCCGTGACTGTACACTGCGAGAACTTTGTTTCGCTTCCTCCAATGAACCAACCCCTAGATATCTCCGTTGAGTTTCCACCTGAAATTGGTACTATGGATCCTTCTACGTTCACGTGCTCCACGCCCGTAAGATTATAGTGCTACCATATACACTATTTAACGCAATTATTTGTAGGACGTACCTACAATCACAGCAACGCCACAACGGTTTCTCGTGTCGACAGACTTGCTAGACAACACAACAATAACTTGCTCTTTCGATATTGATCTCATTGCCGCAGGCACTGTTGAGGGGTTTGCCGCTCGAGTCCTTAACACAAGATCGGGTTCTGTATCATTCTCAAACACTGGAGGTAACAGGTAATGAATTATAACTCTTAAATTTGGAAAAAAAATTGACCAACTAATTAGAGCTGACTCAGTGGCCTTCTGCACTTTGGGTAACTTAACAAGTACCATTGTAGTACAACCTCCTCCACCAACACCTCCAACAACTCAAGCTCCAACAGTACCAGCACCACCGACAACACAAGCTCCAACTACAACAGCTCCAACCACTGCGGCACCTACCACTGCAATGCCCACTGCTCCTCCTACCGAACCACCAACCACAACCCCACCAACTACAGAGGCGCCTGTAGTGCCTACTGCACCTGTTACGCCTACTACAAACCCGCCAACCACAGAACCACCTACTACCGAGGCTCCTACTGAACCTCCAACGACACAACCTCCACCAACACTACCACCTACGACAAATCCTCCAACTACTCTTCCACCTACGACATTACCACCAACAACACTGTCGCCTACAACAAATCCTCCTACTACTCTCCCTCCTACGACTTTGCCTCCTACGACGCTTCCACCAACAACACTGTCACCTACAACTCTACCTCCGACAACTCAAATACCAACGACCTTACCTCCAACTACAAGTCCACCAACAACTGAACCTCCAACGACTCAACCTCCAACTAC